>CAJVRN010000219.1:1987500-2140000 GCA_911728415.1 Lagocephalus sceleratus | reverse complement strand
GACTCCGAGCGTTGCCCTCGCGTCCCGAAAAACCTCGCTCAACGCCTCAAAAGGTCGTTTTTAGACACGACTGCACGTCGAGTTTGAGGGTAGGGACAAGTAGACGGACACGGAGAAGCATCAGAGGGTTCTTACTGTATTCAGCCCCTCCAGGATGACCCAGTTTCTGTGTCTGAAGACTTGGGTCACTTTTCCCTGCTTCCCTCTGTCCTTCCCGGCCAGAATCTCAACCTGAGGAGGACAAGACATTTTAAAAACACGTCTGAAGATACAAACGTCTTCGCTGGACACGCGTCTCACTCACTGACTTCATGGTGGACGTTAAACAAGGACACAAAGACTTTTAAAACCTGCTCAAGCTGGCTTTTAGACAAATGAGACTTTACCCAGAAGTGATGGGATTAACAGGCCGGGCTGCACAGATGTGCTGCTACGGCACCAACAGGCCGTCCCCTGTCCCTCTGCCCAGGCCTGGGCTGTCCCCTGTTGCCATGTCCACGCCTGGGCTGTCCCTGTCCCTCTGTACAGGGCCAGACTGTCCCCCTGTCCCTCTTTATAGGGCCAGACTGTCCCTCAGCCAGGGGACACTGTCCAGGCCCGGGCTGTCCCCTGCTGGTCTGTCCAGACCTGGGTTATCCCCTCTCCCTCTCTCCAAACCTGGGCAGTCCCTCTATCCCCCATCCCCCTGTCCTACCCACCGTGTCCCCTATCCCCTACCCACCGTGTCCCCTGTCCTACCCACCGTGTCCCCTATCCCCCTGTCCTTCCCACCGTGTCCCCTATCCTACCCACCGTGTCCCCTGCCCCCCCACCGTGTCCCCTATCCCCCTGTCCCCCCCCGTGTCCCCTGTCCCCCACCGTGCCCCCGTGTCCCCCACCTGTCCCCCTGTCCCCCCACCGTGTCCCCTGTCCCCCCCCCACCGTGTCCCCTGTCCCCCTGTCCCCCCACCGTGTCCCCCACCGTGTCCCCCTGTCCCCCCCACCGTGTCCCCTCCCCCTGTCCACCCACCGTGTCCCCTGTCCCCCACCTGTCCCCCCACCGTGTCCCCTATCCCCCTGTCCCCCCCACCGTGTCCCCTGTCCCCCTGTCCCACCCACCGTTCCTCTCCCCACCCACCGTGTCCCCTATCCCCCTGTCCTACCCACCGTCCCCTGTCCTCCCCACCGTGTCCCCTGTCCCCCTGTCCTTCCCACCGTGTCCCCTATCCCCCTGTCCCCCCACCGTGTCCCCTGTCCCCCTGTCCCCCCCACCGTGTCCCCTATCCCCCTGTCCCCCCCACCGTGTCCTGTCCCCTGTCCCCCTGTCCCCCCACCGTGTCCCCTATCCCCCTGTCCCCCCCCACCGTGTCCCCCTATCCCCCTGTCCCCCCCACCGTGTCCCCTATCCCCCTGTCCCACCCACCGTGTCCCCTATCCCCCTGTCCTTCCCACCGTGTCCCCTATCCTACCCACCGTGTCCCCTGCCCCCCCCACCGTGTCCCCTATCCCCCTGTCCCCCCACCGTGTCCCCTGTCCCCCCCACCGTGTCCCCTCCGTCCCCCTGTCCCCCCACCGTGTCCCCTGTCCCCCCCACCGTGTCCCCTGTCCCCCTGTCCCCCCCACCGTGTCCCCTATCCCCCTGTCCCCCCCCCGTGTCCCCTGTCCCCCTGTCCCCCCCACCGTGTCCCCTATCCCCCTGTCCCCCCACCGTGTCCCCTGTCCCCCACCGTGTCCCCCCCACCCACCGTGTCCCCTATCCCCCTGTCCCCCCACCATGTCCCCCCTGTCCCCCCCCCACCGTGTCCCCTGTCCCCCTGTCCCACCCACCGTGTCCCCTGTCCCACCCACCGTGTCCCCTGTCCCCCTGTCCCCCCCACCCTGTCCCCCTGTCCCACCCACCGTGTCCCCCTTGAGGAGCCACCAGTCCTCCGGGCCGAGCGGCTCCACCGGGACCTTCCTGCGCCTCTTCCCGGGCGGGTTCAGCCTCTTGGCGGCCTGCGTCCAGGGCCTGTTGGTGCCGTAGCGGTAGTCTTTGGGCACCACCACCCGGGCGGCCATGGCCAGGAGGGCGCCCAGCCTCATGGTCCTGCGGGGGGGGGCGTCGGCGGCGCACCTGGGAGACGCTTTTATTAGCCTTTTTGGACAAAAACACTCAAATCTGTCCCGACGCGCTAAAGCCAGCCCCGCGTGGGGCCGTCAAACTCGCTCGAGGCGCAGGAGGAACCTGCAGAACCTGCGTAAATCCGCAGAAACCCGCCGATAAATGACGTTTTGTGACGGAAGGACGCGCTCACCTGGGGCCCGCTTCAATGTCACGTGTGCGCGGCGGCGCTCTTGCGCCCCCTGGCGGGCCGGAGGGCGGCGCCGCGCATGCGCGATGCGGCCCCGGGGGGGCGCTCATTTGAGGGACGCTCCATCCAGATGCTGATGCAGCGGCGTCTCGTCGCAGCCTCGGGCCCTTGCGGTGTGTGGGGAACGTCCCGGGTCCTCCAGCAGCTCCAGCAGGAGTAGCTTGTGCGTCACCTCTGGTGTTCGAGGATGACCTGGTGTGTCCAGGGTGTGCTCACACACTCGCATTTTCACACCCCAAAACACCATAAACATGATTCTGCAACAGAAAATTGCCTCCCCTGAATCCCGGTATAACCTCTCGGTTCTGTAGCTGCTCCAACAGGTCACTCATCTGTGAAATATTCAGTTACCGGAGGATGTCTCGCCCTTTTGTGGGCATTTACAGAGAGATAGAAACCAATGAGTGGAGATGAGCAATTAAGAATCCAGCTCGGTGCAAAACTAAAGCTGTGAAGACGCATAGAGAAGTAACAGCTCGCTGCGGAGAGAGGGGGAGAAAGGAAAGAGGTCCAGCTCTATTGACAAGACACATCCAACGGTTCTTTGTAATCAAGATGTTTATTAAATGAACTGGCATCTACAGAGTAAACTAGGCAACGATTTAAAATGAATGGCGGTTTTTGGGAAAGTAATAGTGAAAGCTAAACCAAAGAAACTACACTTGAATGCCAAAATACAGCTTGAGGAAAGCAGGAACTGTGACCAGTTTAGAGACGGTGATCAGTGGTGTTGCCTAGGTGGGTCTAAACCCTCTGACACAGCAACCATCATCTTCACTTCTAAATGCTCAAATCTCCCTCTCGAGTTTTTTTTATTTTTTTTATTGGATTAACCGGGCTTGTGTTTCCAAATAATACAAGGATAACTGCAGTGATCCATGTAACATCATGAACAAAGCTAGTATTTCTTCTTTTTTTTTTCCTTTTTTTTTTAAATACTAGAACCTCAAAAATTACCCCTAGTGGAAAAAACACCATATTTTGAACACATTTAAGCAAATACTTAAAGAAAATATCACAACTTTGTTACACAGCCAAAGAATAAGATCACTACAATAAGAAAAAGACTCCAGTTAAGACTGGAAACCAAAAGAATTCAAAAACGTGTGTTACAACTCTTCATCCTGTGGGTCAGATCTCCAGTATCGAGCATTCGTCTGAGCTAACGTTGTAACATCCGGTGGACTTGTCCAGAAACGGGCGATTACAGATAACCCGTAACCCCCCCCGACATAATGAGGAATGTATTCTTGGATCGACACTCGGGGCTGGGTTTGCAGCGCGGGGGGGGGGGGTTTGAAGTGATGCTCTTCTCGACTGGGCTGTCTGGGTTCGACCTGGAGACGATTCTCACGTAATTTGGTCACCGGCAATGAAGCGAACACTACACCATAGCAACAAAACCCGTGTTGCTTTAAAATGTCAAATGGTGACATATACAACGATGAACAGGGCAGGAAAACATTCGGAGCAACTCACGTATCGAATGACTGAATATGTAATTACAGATGAGAAGCTAGCTGAAAAGTGAGGTGGAAGGAAAACCTTTAATTTAGCAACTGAAGCTGAGCACGTGGGTGAATTATCTCTTCTCATTTTTTTTTTTTTTTAACATATCTTAAGTCTTAAAACCATCAAATTACTTTTTGGTGGTTAAAATCTTTTCCTTTTTTTTTTGATTTACGATATATTCAGTGTTTATTCCCTCTCAGCTGAAAAAAAAGAACATTTTGACACCTAGAATTCAGTCTTTGTAATTATGTAATTGCACTTAGAAATAAAAAATATATACACACCATAATCCCATTTAGAAATGAGCCTTAAAGTGCCCCTTTCAATTGTTTGAAATCAGATTAACAACCTTTTTTGTCTCTGGGATATATGATATCCCAAAACTGGCAAATGAGGATTTCTTTACCCCTCGATACAAACACGTCGGTTTTTAAAATTCTCTTATTAATTAAGCACCTAAATCTGGCGTCCTGCAGGTAATCGTGTTGATGCTTGAATTCCAGAGAAAAGCGTCAAAGGTTCCGTTTCTTCTAAGTGGATGTTAAGCACTGTCTGTCGCAGGCTGCGGGGAGAACGATGAGATCAGGGATTACATCTGTCACGCAGCGAACAAGTCTGGCACAAACGATCAAAATTATCAAAGCTACTGCGGAACACGGCGTGATCGGACGACTGGAGGGGGCAACACCACCAGGGCATTCCTTTTAAAATCACATCAAGTCTGTCGAAATATGACGGACAAATGTTTTCAAGGTCAAGAGTACGAGTACAAAACTCAGTGAACACACTAGTTAAAACAGCTGAAGGAGACCCTAACAGGAGATAGCAGTAGGAGATAACAGTAATGGTGGTGGAGGTGGTGCTGAGGCGTTAGAGGTCCTGGGGGAGCACAGAGGTCAAGTGAAACCTTTTGGGCGGTCGACGCTACAGCCTGGGTCCCCTCACCTTTTCTGCCGTTTGCTGGCCTCCTTCAGGAGCGTTTTCCTGAGCCTCCGCCTTTAACTCGGCTCCGGCCACATCGTTGAGTTTGGCCTCTGTGTTCGACTTGTTGCCGTCTACTTTGGAGTCGCCTTCCCCCTCGGAATCCTTCAGCCGCTTGGGGGACACCTGAGCGCGTCGGGACAGATTCACGAGTGTGTCCCCACGCCCCGATCTGTGTGTGTGTGTGTGTGTGTGTGTGTGTGTGTGTGTGAGAGAGAACCTCACCTCTGTGGACTCCTCTACTTTTCGTTTATTCCCTCCCTTCTCGCTCTTTTCGTCGATGACCAGGGCTCCTTCGTCCTCGTCGCTGCTGCCCTCGGCGTCTGCCTTCTCGGGGCTCCCTGTGTCGCCCGCTCCTTCTGACGCGTCGTCCTTCTTTGACGACTGGAAAACAGAAACGTCACGTACAGGTGAGAGCCGCACGTGTAGTTGATAACAGTGATGCTACAAACATGGATGTTGCTTTGTCGGGAATTTATGCACTTAAAATTTAGCTTTAATAAATGAAAGATGATCTGTTACTCGTTAAATTTGGACTTTTTTAAGTGTCAAATTTCACCAATTGGAAACAACAGTAGTTGTGAATTTCTGTTAGAATTAAAATGTGACTTTTCCAGAGTGACATGTTTGTCAAGAAGCAATATCTCAGACAAAAAACCCATTTCTGACCATTGTTGTTGACTTAAGTCTTAAATATGGTTAAACGTGAACTCAAATGAAAGTGACCGAGTCTTTCAGAATGACCCCAACAAAGAGGAACTCACCTCATAGCCTTCGTGTGTGACGGTCGGGTTGTTCTCGATCTCCCAGAGTCCCTCAGCGAAGCCTTTCCTCTTTTTTGCTTTTCCAAACTTTTCCTTATGTTCATCATACGGGAACAAATCATTGGAGCCCAGCAGTGCCCTGCGGGACACAGTTGAGGGTGAATTTCACAAGTAAGTTTCACGAGTGTCGGATCAAAGCCAACTCGAAACAACGTTCGGTCACGTTAACGCGCGTTACTCACGTCTCATGAGTTCCAAAAAAGAAGACCTGGTACTTGTTGGAAGGGGACTTCACGGCTCCCTCAGGTAACTCGTCAATCTGTAGGTCGGGAGCACAGCCTCTTTAGGACGGAGCTTAGGATCGTGAGCAACAAATGTCAGCGGGAGACTTGTGAGGACACGACGGGGACAAATATGACAGGAGCGACGCTGTTGTTTTCGTGTTACACACGCCTTTTGGCATGGCGAGCTACAACCGGCGCCTAATCAAAGGTGCGGTTCAAAGGAGGCTGAGAAAATATGATAAAAACAACCCCCCCCCCCCTCCCCCCCAAAGAACCTGTTATTGGTTCTTTTGATGTCCATATGGTCAGAAATTGTTTCTAAAAACGTATGATAGAAACCAAATGCACGTAAGTGCTGCAAAATGCTTTTGTTGAACGAGCAGCCTTGTTCTGCACGACTCTTTTTCCAGGTTTACTTTTGGTTGCGCTGCAGCATAAATCAAGCCTGACACATTACGCTGGAATATTGTCATTTCCACCGACCCCGCATCAGCATGAACTATATAAAGCCGCGACGAGGGGGCGGACTGAACCCGGTTTGAAGCGAGAAAGGGGGAGAAAGGGGGGGAGAGAGGGACTGCGTTTACGGACGTGAAATTAAATTAATGGACGTGCACAAATGTCAATACCAGTGGTGCAGCAGTTCAGGACCCAGACAGCGGCCGATGCAACAGTTCACGGCTGCAAACTTTGTTTTTAATCCCCCCCCCCGTAACTTATCCGAGCTCCTGCACAACGTGGCTGCGTGTTTTTGTCCTCAGACCCCCCCCAACTTTGCGTCCGGGGCGCATATTAGATGACATTACGGGGGCTAGTTCGTAGCGGAGCCCTCGGCCGACCAGCGCCGCCTGAGCCGGGGGGGCCGTGCGGCGGCGGCCGGGGAGCCTCCCGAGGCGGGCTGGAGCACCGACGGGGGTCGGCGTCGGTCGACGGTTCGGCCCCAGAAGACATGTGCTAGGCTAGTGGAGGTGGGGGTGGGGTGTGTGTGTGTGTGTGTGTGGGGGGGGGTTAGCCGCCGCTCGGCGCCGCTAGGCCTCGCAGGGAGAGCGGGGAGCCGGGCCGAGCGGGAGCGGGAGCGGGGCTCCGGCGGGCGGGGGGAGGGAGGGGGGAGGCGGCTTACCCTGGCAGGCCAGTGCGGGTACCCCTTCATCTTGGCGAACACCAGGTCCCCGGGCTTGTACTCCCGCTGCCTGTTCGACCTCGGCATGCTTCCTGGGACACGGGGGCTGAGCGCGGAGCGCGGGGCGGGCGAGCGGTGCCCGGACTGGATCACACCCGGAGCGGAGGCGCCGAGCGGCGGCTTCACATCGAAGTCGACGCGGCGCCGAGAGCTGGAGCGGAGGCTCGGGACGGCTACCACCAACACCCCCCCTCTCGCTTTCCTTCCTTCTTCTCTTTATTTATTTATTTTTTTTTTCTCTGCTCTCCTCCTCCCCGGTCGCTCGGCGGTGCTGGGGGGGCGGGCGGCGGTCGTCTCGGTGGCGGCCGGAGGAGCGTGGCGGGGCGGGCTGGACGGGTCCCACAGGCCGGCGGCGGCTCGTCCCTCGGGCCGTTGGAGGTTTGAAATTGAAACCCGCTTCTTCACAGGCGCGCCCCCGCGGAGGCAGCGCCCCCCGCCGGCCACACCCGGGTACTGCACGCTCACCTTGGGGGGGTGTTTGTGTCCAATTTAACGAAATCGCTCATATTTTTTTTGCCTATATATATGTAAATATATATATATATTTATATATACACACACGCACGCACACAAACACCACCCTTCGCGTTCAAGAACATTGATTCCAAGGTTGCCAATGAGCTAAAGCGATGAACACTAGGGTTTAAAGTACATACAGTATAGAAGTATTTAAACTGTAGAACAATCCAAGTAGCAGTTTCCAAATGTCTCCTTTTAAAAAAAACAAATACAGAGTATGTATTGAATATTATAATGTATAGATGAAGGCTTTGGGCAATAGTCGCTATTGTATATATTTTATAATAATTTATAATAATGTATATATGCTTATAATGTATATATGCTTATAATATGTATATATTGTTATATATATTATATTATATACATTATATTATGTACATTATATATATGCTGTATATATGCTTATAATGTTCTAATCTTATTTGTATTTACTTATTCTGTTTCTATACTTTGTATATGCTGCTACTACTACTTCAATTTCACTACGGGGATGAATAAAGTAGATCTTAATCTTAATTTTATTGCCCACTGATATCTCAGTTTCTTCTGGCCTCACTGGGTCGATGTTGACAAGTTGAATATGATTTGTCTTGCTGTGAATCTGGACAAAAAAAACATTTCTAACCAACAGATTGAGTAGCTTTTTGTAAATTTTGCATGTATATACATACATACATACATACATACATACATACATACATACATACATATGTTAGTTAGTTAGTTTATACATACATACATATATATGTTAGTTAGTTAGAGTCTAAATTGCCCATAGGAGTGAATGGTTGTTTGTGTGTGTGTGTGTGTGTGTGTGTGTGTGTGTGTGTGTGTGTGTGTGTGTGTGTGTCAGCCCTGAGACTGACTGGTGTCCTGGGATAGGAGCCAGTTCCCCCACGACCTGGGTCTAGCTTTTTTTTTGGTGAGGGTCTTTTTGTTTTGCTCACTCACGCGTGCTCTTTTGTACCTGCCTACACTCTTGGAGTCATTCTGAGAATAAACCAAGAGCTTATTCCTGTTTTTTGAGCCCCCTTTTGCCTCTTACATGCTTCAGTTTTCACGTTTGCTCTGAGCGTAAAGACTGAAGGGTGTGGACAGGAATCTCCACGGACTATGATGTTTGTAGATGATGTGATCTGTAGTGAGAACAGGGAACAGGTGGAGGAGAAGGGGTGGAGGTTTGCCCTGGAAAGGAGAGGATTGAAGGTGAGACGGAGTATATGTGTGTGAATGAGAGGGACCAAGTGGAAGAGTGAGGTCACAAGGAGAGATGAAGACGGTGGAGGATGAACAGTGGGTGAACAGTCCAGAACAGTGTGGAAAAGAGGTGAAGAAGTGTTTACAGGCGGGCTGGAACGGGTGGAGAAAGGTGTGAAGTGACGGAAGATGTCCAGCTAAAATGGAAGGAAAGGTGGACAAAACTGAGGTGAGACCAGAGATGTTGTTTAGTCCAGGGACAGTGAGGAAAAGACAGGAGTCAGAGCTGGAGGGAGCACAGATGAAGATGCTGAGGTTCTCTTTGGGAGGGACCAGGGTGGATCAGGATCAGGAATGAGGACATCAGAGGGACCAGGGTGGATCAGGATCAGGAATGAAGACATCAGAGAGACCAGGGTTAGAAAAAGGAAAGAGAAAAAAAAGGGGAGGGGGGGGTAGGAGTAAGAAAGAGGGGAATAAGGAGGGACAGGGTGGATCAGGATCAGGAATGTGGATCAGAGGACCAGGGTTCAGATCAGGAATGAGGACATCAGAGGGACCAGGGTGGATCAGGATCAGGAATGAGGACATCAGAGGGACCAGGGTGGATCAGGATCAGGAATGAGGACATCAGAGGGACCAGGGTGGATCAGGATCAGGAATGAGGACATCGGAGGGACCAGGGTGGATCAGGATCAGGAATGAGGACATCAGAGGGACCAGGGTGGATCAGGATCAGGAATGAGGACATCAGAGGGACCAGGGTGGATCAGGATCAGGAATGAGGACATCGGAGGGACCAGGGTGGATCAGGATCAGGAATGAGGACATCAGAGAGACCAGGGTGGATCAGGATCAGGAATGAGGACATCAGAGGGACCAGGGTTGGTCAGGATCAGGAATGAGGACATCAGAGGGACCAGGGTGGATCAGGATCAGGAATGAGGACATCGGAGGGACAGCACATGTTAGAGGCTGAGGAGACAAAGTCAGACTGAGATGATTGTGACACGTCCAGAGGAGACACGGTCGATATGTTGGGAGAAAGATGCTGGGTTTGGAACTGCCCGGCAGGAGGCCTGGAGAAGGCCAAAGAGGAGGTTCACAGACAGACATGAAGGTAGCCGGTGGGAGAGAAGAGGACGATGAAGGCGGGGTCAGATGGAGACGGCCGGTGCTACCCCTGAAGGGAAAGGCTGAAAGCAGAAGTCTTCCTGAGGACAAACTCCTCACTGTCCTCTTGCACGCTTCACTTTTCGCGTCTGCCCCACGAACGTGCCATCAACATTGACCCGGACGTCGTTGCGCCCCGCGGCCTGTTGGGGGCGGCAGAGCCCCGAACGGGCCACCGCGGCTCGGCCTTAAACCCCGCGAAGAAGCGTCCCCCCTGAGCGATGGAGGCCAATGTTTTGATCCGGTCCCGGGACTAAAATAAAACTCCTTTTCCCCCCCGAACGCACCCCCCCCCCAAACGCCCACCCTCGGCCAGCGGACGGGCGTCGGCTCGGCCGCCGGAGGCAGCGACGCGGAGGCGGCCCCCCGCGGGGGTTCCACGGGCGTCAGCCGCGACAAGGACGGTCCCCCAGGGTCCCCACAGGTCGGTCCTCCCCTCCGGGTTCGGCCCCAGATCGACCCACGCGGCTGCTTCAGCCCAGAACCAGCGAGGTGGGTCGACGCGAGTGTCCAGCTGATGCCGGTTGTCCGTGTTGCAGCAGGTCTCGGTTCGGGGGGGGTTCGGACGCAGGATCCAGGATGTCTCTGGTCGCCTACGGCAGCAGCGACGACAGCGAGTCCGAGGACGCCCAGGGCCCCGCCCCGGGGGCCAGGAGAGCCGCGGGGGGGCTCTTCTCCGCCCTGCCCGCCCCCAGGGGCCCCGGGGGGCCTGCGAGGGACAGAGAGGCCGGGAGGAAGGACGAGGGCCAGCCGGCACCCTGCCCCGGGGGGGGCCTCTCCAGCCTGCCCAAGCCCAGGAAGAGGACGGAGCCCGTGAGGATCACGGTGCCCGAGATAGAGAAGCGGGACGTGAGTACCGGAGGCGGTGGCGAATGGGTTGGGTTCTGGCGGGGCGACTAACCGGTCCCTTTCCTCGCCCGCAGTCCGACTCCGACGACGACGAGCCGACGAGGAAGAAGACGACCACGAAGGTAAGGAGGCCCGGGTAGCGCGCGGCCCGAGAGGTCGGCGAGCGGCGGGTTCGTCTGACCCCGAGCGGCGCCCCTCGCCGACCTCTGTTGCAGCCGGCGGGGTCGGGGCTGTCGTCCCTCCTGCCGCAGCCCAAGAACCTGACGCTGAAGGAGGTGGACCGGGCCCTGATCCCTCACACGCTCACCAAGCGCCAGGACCCCAAGGGGCCCAGGCCCGGGGCGCCCTCCCAGGGCCCGGTGGGCTCCAGCCCGTCGCCGTCCGCCATCAAGGCCGCCGCCAAGTCCGCCGCCATGCAGCTGGCCAGGCAGATCGCCGACCAGGACAACGAGGAGGAGATGACGCCGCAGAACTACTTCTCCCTGGGCGAGAGCTCCCAGCCCCTCATCCCCGCCGCCCCCGTCGTGGACGCCGAGCCCGGAGCTCCCACCGAGCTCCAACCCTTCCCGCCTTCGGACGAGCCCGGCCAGTCGGACGCCCCTCTCGACTTTGGGGCGAGCCAGGAAGGAGCGGGAGCGTGGGGGGGCCAGTATCCCGAGTACCAACAGCCCATGGCGGGTCCAGAAGACTTCCAAGCAGTAACTATGACTCTGACTCCTACGTATCGGATAGATGTGATCGCTTGAGATCACAATAGCACTTGTTATATGGTTATATGCTATAGTTAAGGGTAGTTGCATGAAATAATACTTTTATTAACCTTTATAAATTGGCTTTACATTATAGATCACCACATCTGATCTAACTATAAATACGGAGACACAGTAAAGCCCCCGCTGACCCACTATTTAATAAAATGTATTTCTATGTGTAGTTCTATGCTCTGTGCTTCTCCTCTCCTCTCTCTTCTTCTCTCCCCTCCTCTCTTCTCATATCACCTCCTCTCCTCTCCCCTCTTCTCTTCTCCTACCTGTTCTATCCTTTACCTATTCTACCCTCTACCTGTTCTATCCTCTACCTGTTCTATCCTCTACCTGTTCTACCCTCTACCTGTTCTATCCTCTACCTGTTCTATCCTCTACCTGTTCTATCCTCTACCTATTCTATCCTCCACCTGTTCTATCCTCCACCTGTTCTATCCTCTACCTGTTCTATCCTCTACCTGTTCTATCCTCTGCCTGTTCTATCCTCTACCTGTTCTATCCTCTACCTGTTCTACTATCCTCTACCTATTCTATCCTCTACCTGTTCTATCCTCTACCTGTTCTATCCTCTACCTGTTCTATCCTCTACCTGTTCTATCCTCTCCTACCTGTTCTATCATCTACCTGTTCTATCCTCTACCTGTTCTATCCTCTACCTGTTCTATCCTCTACCTGTTCTATCCTCTACCTGTCCTATCCTCTACCTGTTCTACCCTCTACCTGTTCTATCCTCTACCTGTTCTATCCTCTACCTGTTCTATCCTCTACCTGTTCTATCCTCTACCTGTTCTATCCTCTACCTGTTCTACCCTCTACCTGTTCTACCCTCTACCTGTTCTATCCTCTACCTATTCTATCCTCTACCTGTTCTACCCTCTACCTGTTCTATCCTCTACCTGTTCTATCCTCTACCTGTTCTATCCTCTACCTGTTCTACTATCCTCTACCTTGTTCTACCCTCTACCTGTTCTATCCTCTACCTGTTCTACCCTCTACCTGTTCTATCCTCTACCTGTTCTATCCTCTACCTGTTCTATCATCTACCTGTTCTACTATCCTCTACCTGTTCTACCCTCTACCTGTTCTATCATCTACCTGTTCTACTATCCTCTACCTTGTTCTACCTATATATATATATATATAATATTCATCATCTTAAGCTTTGTAAAACAAAGAAAGGTACATTTGGACGTGAGATTAAGTGATATTTTCTCCTCAGGGATATTATAACGATTCCTATTACCAAGATCCCAACAGTGGGCTGGCCGAAGCTGAGGAGCCCGGACAGTCCGCCATGTTTGACGATGAGGGGGTAAGACGACGGGGGCGGGGGGTTTCCTTTGTTTCGCGCCGTCTACGCGTTGGGCGGTAGCCCTTGAGCCGGGCGTTGAACTCACGGGAGGTTTGTCTCTGCACCGGAAGTTCATGAGGCTTCAAGGGAAGCGAAACAGGGGCAAAGAGGAGGTGAAGTTCCTGGAGATCAAAGGGGACGACCAGCTGAGCGGCACCCAGCAGTGGCTGACCAAGAACATGACGGAGGAGAAGCGCCAGTCGTACGGCAAGGTGACGCCAAACGTCCCCCAGAAAGACGTTTCCAGGTTTTCAATCGTCGATACGCGCTGAAACGGTTTGCTTTTCGCTTTCCCGCAGAAGAAAGGACACATGCCCACGGGACAGCAGAGGCGCAAGCATCAGATAACGTATTTAATCCACCAGGTAAGCGCCGTTTACGGGGGATTTGAACGCACCACAGCCCAGCGCGTCTGGTCCGAAGACCCGCTTGAAGCCCGGCGACACTTTCCCTCCCTCCCTCAGAGGGTCCGTTGATGTCGCGTTACGCCACGGTCGCTTTGATCTCCTCTCTGTCCAGGCGAAGGAGCGTGAGTTGGAGCTGAAGAACACCTGGGCGGAAAACAGGATGACCCGCCGGCAGACCCAAGCTAAATACGGCTTCTGAAGGCCATCCTGTGGACTCTCGGCAACAGAGCGGCTTGTGTTCGAGCCTGCTCGTACTTATTACAGATTTCCACTCCTGCCTTTTCCCGTTTTTTGTTTTAAAATGTCGTTTTTTTCCCCAGTAGTTCTTTTGTTTAGCGGATTGATAAAGTGTCACTGTACTAAAACAGCATACGGCCACCACGCGCTCATCAGTCACTTCTTCAGCTACATCGGTTCGCCTGTTTTTGAGACTCTTGTTTGGCTTCAGTCCAAGCTTTAGAATATCTAAAAAATGTGATTTAACTTAAGCGACGTTGCTTTTTTTGTGGCGGGTTAACAGAACCCGCCGATAAGCTGGGGTTTTACTCCGGGTCGTCTCGGCGGCTTACAGAGCGGTTTTTATCCTGAAAAGACGGAAGTCTCCGGTCAGCAGCGGCTCTCCGGGCGATGGTGTGGGCGCCCGACGGGAAACGACCAGGCCGGTGCGAGGCGACGAGAAGGCAGCGGCGACTCCGGTAACCGACGGTTACAGCCCAAAGACCCGGTCGAGCTGATTCCACATCAGCAGAACACCGCCTCTTGGCTCCGGTCTTGGCGACCATCACGTCCCTCAAGGTCAACGCGCCACCGCCAAGGGCTGCTCCGCCTGAACGTTGCCCCCCCCCCCCCGTGACGGTGATTTGCCTGTACCCCCATGCGTGTTCTGTCCTTGTGGCAGAGCGACGTGGACTGTGCTGTGAATGCTCCATCTCTTCGCTGGAGGATGCCCAGTGGACCAACACGTGTAGAGGGCATTTCTGGGGTCATAAAGCGTCTCTGTGCCGGGGGGGTCGACCCGATGTGGGCTAAAAAAAAAAAAGTGGCTGATGAGCGCACGCGCGTGATAGGTTTTCTTTAAAGGTGTCGTTTAGCCGGTGAGATGCAGCTTTCGTTTGGCGTGAACATCTGAGTTTGCTTCTCTGGAAATCTAAATTATTTTAACAGGCCACTGTGGAAATGAAACGAAGCTGTGGCCCTCAACCCACCAGGCAGTGGAGGTCATCTCAATTAGGCTACTATACTATATATACACGTATATCTGTATACGTATATATATATGATTATCTGTCCACGTTTACATGGATTGCCAGGACCAAACAACATGTTGATATGAAATAAATATGAGTTTTACCTTCCAGTCTAGCAGCTGTAGCTCGTAGTTGTTCCTCTGAGGTCCGACCTTGAACCCAAACCGGTCGCCACATATTGAAGTTGTCTTTGAAGGATTATATTCACGATTACGTTGGCTCTCATTTAAAGACGATTGACCCCATTAAGGGGAAAGTGGTAGAAGCTAATGGATCGACTATTTTAAGGAGTTAAAGGAACAACAGAAGTGTCCATTTCTGTGGTTTACGACAAACGAGCCAATGTGTTTGAGATCATACTGAAAAGCTCCATCAGCTTAATCCATTAGCCCCAGTACAGTGTCACGCTGACTGAGGCTGTTCCTTCCAGAGGTCTGTGAACAGTTAAGATGTCCGTGTTATCGTTACCCAGAAGACCATTTTTTATCCTTTATACCATTTTAAATGTTGACTCCCAGCAGCATAGTGGACAGAACTGTGAATTAGATTCATTGAAATAGGGTTTTATATGAACTATATCCCGTTTCTGCAATAGCTCATGGATCCTCCTCAAACCCTGTGGGGGCGAGAGGTCCCAGAGACGTCAGCAGCTCCCACATCCGCACCCCGTTTAACAACCCCCCCCAAACGTCAACGCAAAGCAAGCAACAATGCGCAAACATCCCAGTTTCAGCTACTGGGAGGTCTTTTATAAAGCCGTGGGTCAGTGTGGAGTCTATCCTAGATCATTTTGGTTGTTGTGCAGTTAAGATTATGAATAAAGTTCTTTTTTTTTTGCTGTTTTTCCGGTCACACGCCTTCTAACTGTGTCTTCTTCGGTGTGAACAACAGAAGAGGCGACCACACACACGACTTTTCACTCAGGTGTTTTATCCCCATCGCAACAAAACGGAATCGGTCTGGAGTCCTTTAATCCTTCCTGGAGCTCTCGCTCTCTTTTGACGGCGCCGTTACGTCTTCGCTCGTCTGCGCGTCCGCCGCCACCGCTCCTGGCGCGGGTCCAGAGGCGTGGCTGCTTTGACTCGCCGCGCCGTCGTCTCCAGAGGCGGCGGCCTCCGGCCTGCCTGGGTCCGAGGCGTCCGCGCGCAGCTGCGCTTTCAAGCGCCGCCGCGCTTTGGCAGACAGGTCCTCGTGCGGCTCCAGCGACACGGGGACCCGGACCGCGTCTATCCCGTTAACCTGACAAACATCAGAGTCGGGCGTTTAGGCGAAACAAGGACGCGGGTATGATTTTGGGGGCGGAGGCCCGAGCTGTAGAGACGCGCGTATCTCACCGAGACCTCACACCAGTAGTCGCCTTCCTCCCTCACCGACTCGAAGGGAAACTCCAAAGCATGAGGCGGGACGACGACGCCCATCTGAGGAAACGTTTAAATGAGAAGACCGTCGTTGAGCAGCACGTTCACCAGCAATCGTTTGGACTTTACCCTCCTCAGACCTGGCGTCCACATGTGGACATTAGATGTTGGGTCACCAATCATATAAAAGCTAATTCTCCTTAGTGTGGGGTCAAATGTCCACATACATGGACCCACAAACATTATATTATTACACATTTAGATTGATTGTCCCTGTATGTGGACATAATGTCCCCCAAAAACCACTTGTTTATGATATCCTTGTCTTTATACTTCATCAGGTCCAATAATCCTGACTAGTGAAGATAATTTAAGAATGTGTAACACAAAAGAGCTCAGGTCTTAAGGGGTTAAGGGGGAAGGAGAAAAGGGCCACACCTTTTGAAACTGTCGGCAGAGGACCTCTTTGTTCACCTGAAAGTCTTCTGGTGGCATTTTGACTATCCTCAGTTTGCAGCGTTTGAGAAAGTCCACCGTCTGCATTTAAAACAAACAAACAAAAGCACAGGGAACGACCAGCAGGTGACTCCAGCACGCGCTCCGCCGTGACGGGACCGAACTCACCATTTGTCCGGTGCGGGTTTGGACCCGTTCCTCCGGTCTGCCTTCGCGCAAAATCTGTTAAGAAAAAAACGGGTGAGCACGAAAATCTCCAAAGGCAACGCAAACGCCACCGTGCAGACGTTAGACACACACACACACACACACACACACCCTCAGCTCCTCTGCAAACATGTCCTTGTTCTCTGGGGACGGATACACAGCAAGGCCTTGAGGCAGCAGCTTGTTCCTCCCAACAGACTTCTTCACAATAACCGTGTCTCCCCGTCCGCCAAGCTCTGTCCGCGAAATAAACACACGTTTTAATCAAGCAAGAATAAACAGAAGCTTTAAAGGCACTTTTGCTGGTGTGTGTGTGTGTGTGTGTGTGTGTGTGTGTGTGTGTGTGTGTGTGTGTGTGTGTGTGTGTGTGTGTGTGTGTGTGTGTGTGTGTGTGTGTGTGTGTGTGTGTGTGTGGGGTCTGTCTCAGAGACTCACTGGGGACGGTCTGCGTGAGGATGAGCTCCATCTTCTGGGTCGGGGAGTGCTTGGTGTCTTCCACCAGCTTGTATATTCTGTGTCTTCGGGGGTGAAGCCTCGGCGGGCTGCCCACTTTAGATAAGGGCACCTGCCACCATCGCTCCACCACCACGGTGTCCTGAGGACACGTCAGGGACACCAGACGCTGTTAGTCACACTAGGACGAGAACTCTGACCCTTGTTTCCCCTGTGTCCTTTTAGAACACAAGGTTCACCCCACCCGAGGACAGACTAAGAGCTGCTGCACACATCTGGACCAGTCAGGCCCTGTTACACTATTAGTATTACAGAGGCATGGAGAGACGTGAGACACAGGTGTTTGAGGACAGGTAGACCCTGTTTGAGGACAGGTAGACCCTGTGAGACACAGGTGTTTGAGGACAGGTAGACCCTGTTTGAGGACAGGTAGACCCTGTGAGACACAGGTGTTTGAGGACAGGTAGACCCTGTTTGAGGACAGGTAGACCCCGTGAGACACAGGTGTTTGAGGACAGGTAGACCCTGTTAGGACAGGTGACGGACACAGGTGTTTGAGGACAGGTAGACCCCGTGAGACACAGGTGTTTGAGGACAGGTAGACCCCGTGAGACACAGGTGTTTGAGGACAGGTAGACCCTGTTTGAGGACAGGTAGACCCTGTGAGACACAGGTGTTTGAGGACAGGTAGACCCCGTGAGACACAGGTGTTTGAGGACAGGTAGACCCCGTGAGACACAGGTGTTTGAGGACAGGTAGACCCCGTGAGACACAGGTGTTTGAGGACAGGTAGACCCTGTTTGAGGACAGGTAGACCCCGTGAGACACAGGTGTTTGAGGACAGGTAGACCCTGTGAGACACAGATGTTTGAGGACAGGTAGACCCTGTTTGAGGACAGGTAGACCCCGTTTGAGGACAGGTAGACCCCGTGAGACACAGGTGTTTGAGGACAGGTAGACCCTGTTTGAGGACAGGTAGACCCCGTGAGACACAGGTGTTTGAGGACAGGTAGACCCTGTTTGAGGACAGGGTCTACCTGTCCTCAAACATCGTGTTTGATGCTTTTGCTTATGTATCCTACAGTGTGCGTCCAAAAGGGACAGCACAGGGACAGTATGGAGACAGTATAGAGACAGGGACAGTATGGAGACAGTATAGAGACAGTATATGGACAAAGACAGGGACAGTATGGAGACAGTATAGAGACAGGGACAGTATGGAGACAGTATAGAGACAGTATATGGACAAAGTACAGGGACAGTATGGAGACAGTATAGAGACAGCACAGGGACAATAAAGGACAGTACAGAGACAGGACAGGGACAGTTTAGGGACAGGACAAGCCCGCTCACCCGGGTGGGTGGGGGGGCAGAGACAGGACAGAGACAGGACAGGGACAGTATAGAGACAGAGACAGGACCTCTCTCACCCGGGGGGGGCAGAGACAGGGACAGGGACAGTTTAGGGACAGAGACAGGGACAGGACGGGTACAGCCCCTCTCACCCGGGGGGGTCAGAGACAGAGACAGGGACAGGACGGGGACAGCCCCTCTCACCCGGGGGGGGTCAGAGACAGAGACAGGGACAGGACGGGGACAGCCCCTCTCACCCGGGGGGGGGTCAGGCTCAGGAGCCTCCGGGCTCCCCCGGGTCGGACCAGCAGCTCCTGAAGGACGCGGCGGCTCCACATCGCGGCTCCAGGGAGGGACGAGACGAGACGCGGGTGTCCTCCTCCGGGCCCGACGTGACGCGGGTGTCCTCCTCCGGGCCCGACGTGACGCGGGTGTCCTCCTCCGGGCCCGACGTGCCCCCGGACGAGTGTTCGGAGCGGGTCGGGGAGGACGGAGCGTTAGCCGCGGCTAGCGCCTGAGCGTGCTCCTGGGGGTGACGTCACAGGACCCTCCAGCCGGAGCAGCAGTCCCGACAAATGCCTGATTTAAAATAGTTTGAAAAAAAAATGGTCGACAGTTTACTGGTTTAATAAAACACTGTTCTGTTTACGCATGAATCATTTAATTCTACACAGCAGCGGAAATGGATGAACGTTTGAAACCGCCTGAACTGACAGCTTACTATTTAATCCCTGTAAACCCATGGTCACAATCACAAGAGGGACAAACACAGATGAACACTTTAATTCATATAACTACATTCAGGATATTCAATGTGCTGCAAGAAAAAAGGAGAAAAACCAAAAAGGAATCAACCTCATGCATCAGCATCGGTTGAGCGAGCACCACAGGTTTGCGCCACAACGTTATTGGGCTCGTGTCAGACTGGAAAAACACTGAAACGTGCATCCACGTTGAAGTCACACGTCGCCAGCAGCACGCTCCTCCACTGTTGCACCATAGGGGCTTCGGTCAGAAACGATGGTGTCACGAGGCCAACAGTTGCAGGTCACGCCGAGGTACAAGCCCAGAATCACCATGAAGCCCACAAAGGACCACAGCATGGTGGTCATGCCAAAGGCAAACTGGTAGACTGTCTTGTGGCAGTAGAGACTCTCAGGGGTGTCGGTTAGAGGATATAAAGAATAAACCCAGACCGAGCCTAGAGAGAAGTTCAGAACGTGGATCAGATTCTTGGTTGATACGACAGCTTTAACTGCACATAATTATTTCTCCAGGTAGGCTTTGATGGGATCGATAAATATGGCTTCCTCTTTTGCAATCCAGGTTCATCCAAAGAGCTAATGAAGCCGATCTCCTGTTCAAACAAACACAACAGTGACGTTAACTCCGAACCTGCCAAGAGCCAGCAGAAATTGTGCAAGTGCAGGAGGGTCGTGCAGGCGGTGGCTGCGAGGAAGACCGGCGAGTTGTGGAAGGCGGCCCGGGCGTAGGTCAGCAGCAGGGCGAGGACGACGGTCACCCCCATCACGATCAAGTAGATGGGAATGTTGGGCTGTAGTGGACACTGGTCCAGGTGTTTAGCCCCTGCAGTTGACCGGAGAAAAATAAAACCATAATATTCACATGGATAACAAATAAAAAGAAGAAGCAGAAAAACCAGAAAAGATTACACCACATACCTATAGCAATGCCCACTATCACAACCATCCAAGTGGTTATATTCAACATAGCTGCAAGTCAGAAAAAAAACAGATTGTCAAATAAGTAGATTCTTTTTTTAAACGACCATGTATTGAAAAATGGAGGAAAGATTTCTCACCAACTATTGAAATCACTATGACACTTTTAGGCTCGTCTTCAGTCTCAGGGTCCGGGTTCACATCTGCAGGGATAAACAAGGGAGAGAGTCCTGTTACAATTACGGAGGACGTAGACTTCAAAAGGAAGCGGAGCAGGGGTTTACCCATTCCTGCTGGCTCGGAGTCATCCGCAAACGTGTGCTGGGCTTTTCTTAACAGACTCTTTATAACATCCTTTTTACGCAGGATGTTAAGACACAGGAGCGAGGGCATTTTGGTCATTCTTTCAAAATGCTTAACTGTGAGGAAACACCACAATTGTGAGCTCCTTTCACAAATAAATAAAGCGTATGATGGAAACATTAGGGTATACTGAGCTGAATCAGACCTGCTTGAAGCACATAATTTAACCACCAGAATTTAACCATGAGCCCCACCACTTAAGGTGTTGGGGCTCATGGCCGCGTGACATCGGCCCAATTTATCAAAGTGACAGATAGTTGCAGGTGTACGTCCATGGTGAAGTCAACAGTGTGAGCACGCCTCAAATTCTGCAACTCTGAAAGAGCAGCGTGGCGGTTGGATGCGGTTTGTGACGCAGAGATTGACATCTGCTGCCTCCTCACAGCCCGAATATACCGACTGGAAGGTCTGCACCGCCGGGGGGGGGCCACGCCCCCCCACATCTGCGCCCCCACATCTGCGCATCGAGAAGAGGTTCCGCGTGGACGCAGGGAAACGCAGCTGCAGGTTGGCCGAGTTCTGCACCGGCCACGGAGGTGGGACTTTGACCGGATGGAGTCTTTCCTACGTCTTATCTTACCGGCACCGACTGGTGTTGAAACAACAAAGAAAGGACATGGCAACAGTTTCCATAGCGATTTATTTTCACCGGTTGTCATTTTAGATTTATGTAATAAAAAGTTGAATTTGTGAACAGTAAAGAGGCTTTTGAATTTTGAATTTAATTGATTTTTTTAGTGAATTACACTTCCTCACCAAGGTCATTTCAAGGTCAAGGTCATTTCCTCACCTGTTTGTTCATCTTCTTTTCCGCTAAATAAACTGGATATTTCAATCAGTCATTTAGGGGTTAATAGCTGGACCTCAACTGGAAGTTAATGATCATTTGAATAAGAGGAGCAGCGGGGAAGTCCATGCAAACGATTCCGAGACGCTGGTTGAGGTCGGTCTTGGCCTCGAGGTAGTCGTACAGCATCGGATTGATGCGCAGAGCCACGGCCCTGGGGTGGGCAAACACGCCGGCGCCGCTGCTGAACGTGAGGAAGATCTGGGCCATGTTTCCAGTGGGCGCAGCCTCCAGGTGGTCGTAGACACTCTTCCATTTCTCCTCCACGTTTGAAAGTGTGGGCACCTATGGGGATGTCGGTTTAGAAGACAAAGTGAAGGTGAAAGGCAGGAATTCTCTGAGAGTGTTCTGACTCTAGTCACATGGACAGCAGTAGATCCTCTAGGTTGTGTCGGGCCTCTAGTTCTGTGTTTAGTTCTATTGTGCGTTCATTCCATTGGAATGTTTTTTAAGTTATATGTGAGTTGCTGTAACACCCATCAGACAGATGCCTGGGCCACTGTATCCCTGCAGATTGTAATGCTATGGCTTTTTGATGGACATTGTATTTTCTATATGAAATCTTCAATGACCTCATTGGTTTTTTAAGATGAATTACGAGTCTATGCACGCTGCTTGCTTAACTTTTTCTCAGTTTTTGTACCTTCCAGTCATCGGCGATGTCTAGAGAAGCGTAGCGCATCCCCAAGTCCGGTCCAGAGAACTCCTGGAGGATGATGAGTTTTCCTCGGACCTCTCCCATGGTTGGCACAAGCCTGCTGTGCCACAGCAGGTCCCAGTGAGCGTAGCGATGGATGTAGTCAACCACGGCACCGTAGATGTTTCCCGTCTCACTGAACTCCTCCCTCAGACGCATCAGCACCATTTCGCTGGGGTACTCTTTCAGGAAGTCGACCACACCCTCCAGGACCTGGCCAAAGTGCGCCCGCTGATAAGACACCCCGTGGTGAATGGTCAGGTTCCCCTGGACGTGACGCACACGGATATCTAGGAAGCGGACGCCCGCTTTGAGCTGGGAGGCCAGGCTCCAGGTCTGGCACTCGGCGTACACGCCACCATACAGAGCCATAGCGTTGTGGGTCCCTGGCATGGTGACGTGCGAAAGTGGCCGTTCATCAGGGATGCTCGCCATCCAGGATGGGTTGAAGAACTCAGGGTTAGGGGTATCATCATAGTCAGGTCTCTGAATAGCACCGTGACTCAAACCAATGATTCTAAAACAGATACATATAGGCAGGTATAAACACAGGTCAATACCAGGCAGTCAGTCCAAAGAGCAAAAATAAGAAAAAGAATGCTCAAATAATCTCAATAAGACACAACTGTAAGTGTAATATCACTTGGAACAATAACACAAGGAATTGAAACATTAGTGGCTTCTTCAGAATTCATTCTAATATTTTTTGGCCTTCTGTGAGTGAGCAGTAGCAAAATGAACATAAATTAGGATGTGTTCACTCACCCTGATAGTGCAATCAGGTGCATCATCATCTGTATTTTCTTCATGTTTGATCAGTTCTGATGGCCGAGCATTTAATCAGCAGCAGAAAGGAAAAAATAATTCAGAATGAGTCCGGGCTGAGTTTGACCTCTGCTCACACCACCAGAGCATTTCAATGGCAGGCTTAAACCTTTTATCCCCAAAACTGAAGCGGACCGTGAACCGCTGCTACGCCAAAGCTGCTGATGTGCTGCACTGTGGTTCATACCTGAAACCAGAAGCCGCCGGTCCTCAGTCGGGTCCAATTGACTAGGGACAGAAAGAGGGGCTGGGAGAGAATGAGCCAAGTGGAGGCTCACAGACAAAGTGACCAGTGGGATGTTATTGTGGGAAATATCACAGGAAAGCAGCTGAGCACATGTGAGCACAGCAGCGCTGGGAATGGCAGGTGCATTTGTTGTGAGAGGAAATCTTTTAATGACAGTATTGTGCTTAATAAGAAGCACAATAACACAAAAACACAGCAACAAAATAATAATAGTAATAATAATAATAATAATGAAAATATTGACATAAGGACTTAATATAGCAACTGTAATATTGTGTGTATAATGTATAAATCTATATATATATACATATATATATGTATACATATATACACCTGATTCTGGTTTGATGATGCTGGAATGCTGATGTTCTGTTCCAGATGTTTGGGTAGAAGTGTGTAAATGAGTGTTTAATCAGGATCCATCACTGGAAAACTGTGCAGGTGTTTTCCCCGTATCAATTGAGAGTTAAATATTACCTATCAGCCATGTCCTTGCTGA
The DNA here is from genome assembly GCA_911728415.1 of Lagocephalus sceleratus. Classification (NCBI taxonomy): domain Eukaryota; kingdom Metazoa; phylum Chordata; class Actinopteri; order Tetraodontiformes; family Tetraodontidae; genus Lagocephalus; species Lagocephalus sceleratus. Next base: position 2,116,452 of record CAJVRN010000219.1, on the reverse strand, counting down.
TTGTTTAGTGAGCAAACAGGGAAGGAGAGAGGGAGTCTCACATTTAAGGGTAATTGAGAGTCACCAGTCAAGGCTATGAGAGATTATGCAAAGGCCGCAATGACAAACTGAAGCTGAAATCAAAATTTAAGGTGCTGATTAACATGTGTTTTTCACCTTTTTACCAGAGCAATGCAAACTGTTCTTTTTCAGCAAACCTTTCTTTAAAGCAAAAATAAAGGCAACCGGTCCACAGATTAGTTTGTCAATGCACGTTTAGCAAGCATTGTGCATTCATTTGGTTTAAGTTTATTAGAATAATATTATTATTATGATTCATCTTTAAAGCCACATAAGCACACAAAATGCCTTAGTGGCGAGGGTTAAGGTGTTGTTATTCACGTTGCCGCTAGATGACACTGGAGTAAGTATGTGAGAAGGTTGCGAGGAACAGTTGAAACGATGTGCAAAGTAATAAATATGAAAAATAAGCAATAAAAGACGTGAAGATGTCAAAGTTATCCACATTTATTTCAGAACCCAGCGTGAAAGTGCTATTGTATAGTGTAATTTCTGTTGTTAAAAGCCCTCAGGGGTATTTTTCATTTGATCACATGCACTCCTGAGGGTTTTGAATGCCTTGAATTAATGTCAACCATTCCACAAAAACTCCACAAAAACTCCCGAAACAAGGATCGATCAGCTGTCGCCCTCGGCAGCAGGGCGTGTCAATCACCCCCTTCGTCCAATCAGATCAGGCGGCGTTGAGTCACGTCCGGCCCTCGCTTCCTTATATGGCATGAGGGGGCGGGCCTCTGCCGGCCAGGGAGGAAAATGGTGGCGAAGGGAGTGAGACTGTTACAATAGACAGAAGGACAACGGGACATCTCTCTCAGGTGAGCCAACATGTTCTGTCTCGACGCTTTGCAATCAGTCCTCCGAGATCCAGCCTCGGTGAGATAGCTCAGCTGTCGAGGACAGAGGAAGCAGGTGTGGGAGTTGGTTTGTGTGTTGACACATGCGTCAGGCTGGACCAGGAAGTGAAAGTACACCAAACAGAAGATCAACAGGACGGATCAGGTCAAAGTGGTGACGCGAACATGGACCACAGTGGATCACAGTGGACCACCATGGACCACCGTGGACCGCCATGGACCATCGTGGACCACCGTAGACCGCCACGGACCACCGTGGACCCCCATGGACCACCATGGACCATGGTGGACCATCATGTGTCAGACTCTGACAGAAAAATCCAGGTCAAAATGGTTACTGGAACTGTCTAAGTTATCAAGGATGGCAGAATAAAGATCTAATTTTCTATAATTCTGTCAGACTCTGACAGAAAAATCCCTTTTGTTGTTTCTACTTACAAGCAACATGGCACCTCCTTCAATGCCTCATGTTCAACAGCTGGGACACGTGGGCCTTGTTGGGAGCTGCTTGACCTTTGGTTTAGGTTTTACTGTAATCTAAGGAGAGGCAACATTTGAGAGATTTCATTTAGCTGAAGCTCTGAGAGAAAATGAAACTAAAAGCATGTGTGTTCTTCTCTTCTGCTCACAGGTGTGAATTTTATTGAACGACTAACAGCGGTGATGGCCAATGCAGAGCAGATCAAGAAGACCGCTGTCCAGGTGCTGTCCTGTCTTGAGAAAGTGTCATCGTTTGCATCCTCCATTGACCCTTTATTTGGTATAGTGTCGTCAGTGGTGAGTGTGGTTCGTAAGGGCCTGGTTGACGAAGAGGACCATGCTCTGGACAAGGACTTTCAGGAGATCAACAGCAAACTGGAGAGCATCTCCAAAAAGAACAACCAGGTCCTTAAGAAGATCCGTATCGATGAAGTGAATGAAAATTACGGCAAGTATGAAGAGTACATCAAACACCAGTATTCTGCTTTCAACAACATGATGAGAAGTGTAAAAGAACATCCAGACAGGAAAGAGTGCCACATGAAGACCTTTGAGAAGATCTACGAGAACGACAAAGGTGACCTCAGTCTGGATGTGTACTACAAAGGCGTCGTGGGTAAAAAGTTGCTGTTTGGAAGAGACCTGCTGCATGTGTACCTGAACAACTGTGATGGTGATCGGGAGATCATGGAGAGCCACTGTTCACACATCGCCCATCTCTTCCAAATGGGTCTCATCGCACTCATGGCCTACACAGCTGTTTCAATGGATGATGAAGAAGAGGTTAAGGAAAAATGGGCTGGAAGGGTGGAGGAAATCCAGCAGAGTATGCATGAGGTGCTCAGTCAGTGCAGGGAGAAGCCATCTTGAGCCAGGACCAATTAGAGAACATGTCTGGATCTGTTGGCTACTCAGCAATTCAGTTATGGACCAAATAAAAATCAAACATCGTGCTATGTATCAATGTATGGAAAACCAAAGCCTTTATCAGTTGTGGTGATGCGTGTTTAAAACAAACAAACAAAAAATATTATTTTGTTACACTTTGTTATTTTATCCAAGTTTAGATTGACTTTTAAAGAGACTGCTAAATTTCAGTGGTTGTGCTTCACGGTGCATCAATATATGCTGAAATGTACAAACATTTAGCTGGGTAAGAATATCACCTTAAAATACTCATTTCAACATATACATGGTATATGTACCACTACCACTGTTGAGCTTTCCTTTTTACCTATACTCTTTAAATTATGCTGAGACAGACAAACTGAGAAATAAAGTACTATTTCTCCATATTTCTTGTATTTCTGCTTCCTTTTAACAGGATAATGTCATTCAAATGCCCAAGAAACATTTGAAACATTTCGCAACTGCTTGCTTTTCATTTTCAGCTTTTCAAACCAGCAAACTAGCTGGGAAACGGCGATAAGGCCGTTTGACAGGTTTCATTTAAAAAAGACAAATCGAACATGGTGTCCAACTTTCATTGGGCGTTTCAAACCTGAACCACAATGCCCTCGAGTTGGTGGGCCTGCAGTGATGGCCAGTCCCCAGCTAAACCCCTCCCTCCTAGAACCAGCAAGAGGCTCCATATTTCCAAGGCACTGTGAGCTCCAGGATCAGCTGATCAGCTGCTTGATGGAATCAGACATGATGGTTGTATCCGGTCGAAGCCGTGTTGGTGTTATCCTGGCTGGGAACTTCAACTGTTTGCCAGGGTCCACTTCCAGTCTCCAGTCTGTGGTAGACATGAGGAGGGCTTGGTTGTGGTTGTATGTTTGGCTTCTCTCCAGCTCTATGGAACATGATAGTCTTTGGCTTTTGGTAGCACATGGTAGTGTTAATGGCTCGGGAAATGCTTTCTGCAACTGCCCTAAGTTATACTACAATACTACGAAGAGACACCCACTGCCTTTCCAGAGAACTGATTCCTGGCCAGATCAACAAGGCTGATTAAGACCAAAAATGTGAGAGAGTTAGTTTTGGTGTCTGTGTGTATCCAGGTGACCTTCAGCTAATAATAAAATACATTGGTAATTTCTAATTTTCTACATATATTTAAAAAAAAACAAAAAAAACAAAACCTCTTACTTTAAGTGATACTAAATCACCATTAAATGGAAGTGACTTGTGTGGAATGGAAAAGTTTGAGTTAGTAGACGTTTATATATGCAGTAGAACAAGCAGTTGCACAGTGAAGTAGTCATGTAATTTAGTACTCTTAACAAATGAAAACATTTCTTTTAAATCAGTCCACTATGTTTGGTAAAGCTGCACTGACTACTGCTGCCCTCAGAAGTATGCTACATCTGATCTGATCAAGTTTACACGTGACAGCAGACAGTCATGTGTTTGTCCTTGTTGGTAATGGCTTTATTAAAGAGTAGAATCATAGGTAGCAGACTCTTCACATTCCCCAAAGAGATGGATGTAATCCTAATTTTTAGATGACTAACTAACATAGCTAATATCCATTCATCCTTCTTCTTCCTTAGTCCTCCACAGAGGGTTGTGGGGGGACTGGAGCCTATCCCAGCTGAAACTGGGCGAAGGCGGTGGCCACCCTGGACCAGACACCAGTCAGTCTCAGGGCTGACACACACACAGACAAACAACCATTCACTCCTATGGGCAATTTAGATTCTCCAACTAACCTAATCCCCAGTTGTTTATGTCTTTGGACTGTGGGAGGAAGCTGGACTACCTGGAGAGAACCCACACAGGCTCAGGGAGAACATGGAGACTCCACACAGAAAGACCCAGCCTCCACCCCACCCGGGATTAGAACCTGAGGTCTTCTTGCTGTGAAGTAGCGGTGCTAAATATTACTTATTAGTAGTCTTTATAGATGGACACCACTGATAAGGAGGACTTATTCCAAAACAATAAGGAAGAGGAAATACAGTTGGCATCATTTCTCATTTACATCGTATTTTTCTTAATTATTAAATTGCTCAAGTTCTTCCTGAATGCCCAAAATATATTGGGTCACTGGATTCAGCTGAAATATTAGCAGCTTGTCATCGATAAATTTAAACTTAAAATCCACCTTGTCCAAAATCACAAAGTCAGCAAGTAAACCATATATTTATTTAATGCTACATTATGAAAGCAGATCCAAAACTGTTCAGTTGAGTGTGTCCATTATTTACAGACATCAGTAGCTGTAAATGTGTCAGACTCAGAAAAATCCAGGTCAAAATGGTTACTGGAACTGTCCAAGTTATCAAGGATGGCAGAAGAAAGATCGTGGGCCACCACCCCAGTCTTTCTTGCAGTACTACTAAGACACACCCACTCTTCTTCCAGAGAATCGATTCCTGGCAACCGTCAACAAGGCTAATTAAGCCCAAAAATATGAGAGAGTTGTTTTTGGTTTCTGGGTGTCCCCAGATGACTTTCAGCTAACATGTCTGCTAATACAGATACAATACATCTGTAATTTCAAATTTTCTATACTTCTGTCAGACTCTGCCTGTTAGGGTTTCGGGACAGTGGACCCAAACGCAGGCACAGGGTAACGTGGGAAGAACTCAAGTTTATTTCCGAAGAGGTACAAAAACACAAAACGCTCTTCAACAGGAGGGAACAAGGGCTCTCGGGCCAACACAAAAATCACCCGTACGGGGGAAAGTCAAAAGAACAAACAATAATCCCCGCAAACCGGAATGTCCAGGGAGTGGACAAGCGGGGAATCTGGACACACGGGAGTCAGTAGGAGTTACCGGGACACAGGCTGACGGGAGAGTCCAGGGTAAGCCGAAGGCAGGACCCAGAACCAGAGACAGGCGAGGAAGAAATACATATAACGACCCGACAGCTTCCGCTGTCGGCCACGGGCCCTATGAAGGGGGGTAATCGCTGGATCCAGCTCAGGTGCGCGACCTCCCGCTGGTCCCATGTCAGGGTTTGGCGCCCCCTATGGGGAAGGAGGTGTGCCAGGCCCTGACACTGACAGAAAAATCCCTTCTGTTGCTTCCACTTACAAGCAACATGGCACCTCCTTCAGTGCCTCATGTTCAACAGCTGGGACACGTGGGCCTTGTTGGGAGCTGCTTGACCTTGCGTTTAGGTTTTACTGTAATCTAAGGAGAGGCACCATTTGAGAGATTTCATTTAGCGTCTATGAAGATTCCTTTCCCATCAGCATCGCTCGACCACCACCAGAAGAAAATTTACCACACTTCCTTATTTGTCATGAAGGGATAGGCCTAGGTACTTGTATGATTGAACCTTTTCGATTGTTTCGTTCTTGAGGGTGAGTGAGGTGGAGTGGCCGTGGTAAAAGTGAATTACCATTTCTTTGGTCTTGGATACATTTAAATCCAGTTTCCCCTACACTGCAGTGAGAAAGAGTCCAGTTCTGTTTGTAGCAGTCCTTCTGTGTCTGTGGTGTCCATGATCACTGTGTCATCTGAGCACTTGATGCCATTACTCCTGGGGTGGTGCTCCTGCAGTCATTAGTGTATATTGTGAAGAAAAGGGGAGAGATGCCTGAACCTTGAGGAGAACCAGTAGGTATTGTATGGACAGTGCTGAGGTGACCATTCACCCTGACATTCTGATTCCTCCCTATGAGAAAGGAGAGGACCCAGAGGATAAGATGGTGGTTGGTATTCATGTGGAGCAGGTTATGCCCCAACAGGTGTGGTTGCAAAGTGTTGATTGCACTTGAAAAACCCACAAAGACCAGCCTGAAATGGGACTTGGGCTTTTCCAGGTGATAAAGGACACCATGCAGCAGAGTACGCACAGCAGAACCCACCCCTCTGCCCGGCTGGTACGCAAACTGCAGCGGGTCAGCGTGCACCCCCACGTCAGCCCACAGCCTCGCCACAACGAGCATCTCGAAGCTCTTTATGACCATGACCAGTGATGTCAGCGCCGACAGTCGTTGTCGGTGCTGGGGCTGCTCATCTTCGCCACAGGGCCGATGATGGAGGACTTCCAGGTGGAGGGAATGGAGGGCTCAGCCAAAGAGCGGTTGAAAACCAAGCAGGCGTTTGATCTGTCTCAGCTTGTGCTCCACACCCACAAGCAATGCCTGAAGGTCTTCAGAGTTCTGAAGTATAGATGCGAGGTCCCACAGAGAGCTCCTCCCTCACCTGGGTGCAGTCACGTAGATCAAACCCACAATTAAAATTATTAAGGTTATCTGCCATGCAGACACACACCTCTTTCACTTAATCACACACCTTGCCTTAGGTACGACACCAACAGTTTTCTCTCAGGTGAGTGAACATATTTTGTCTCAATGCTTTGTAATCAGTTCCCTGATAGCTTCGTTAGCTTAGTTATCGAGCACAGAGGAAACAAGTGTGGAAGATGTATATACATGTGAAGCTAGGAAGAAGACAGCCTTTAAAACAAATAGAAAATATGCATTGCACTTCAGGTCAAAATGGATACTGGAACTAAGTTATGAAGGATGGCATAAGAAAGATCTTGGATCACCATGATGCCTGGTTCATGTTATTCATGAGCTGCAGCCATTTCCCCCAAATCTCTCGGAACGTTCAACACTGGCCACATTCAGCAGGCAAAGGAACATCAGATTTAGGATGCCGACATCTCCTCTACAGCAGAAAAGAGGATAGGATAAATGAGACTTGTGAAAGTTGAGAGGACGATTCATTAGAAAAGATTAGGGGAGATTAAATGAAGTAGCAGAATCATAAGTTTTGCTGCTCTCTGAAGTATTTTACATCTGTAATTAGGAATAGGTGATGATGATGTTTCAGATAATGAGTCCAAAATCACAAAGTCAGCAAGTAAACCATATATTTATTTAATGCTACATTATGACAGCAGATCCAAAACTGTTCAGTTGAGTGTGTCCATTATTTACAGACATCACTAGCTGTAAATGTGTCAGACTCAGAAAATTACAGGTCAAAATGGTTACTGGAACTGTCCAAGTTATCAAGGATGGCAGAAGAAAGATCGTGGGCCACCACCCCAGTCTTTCTTGCAGTACTACTAAGACACACCCACTGCCTTTCCAGAGAATCGATTCCTGGCCACCGATCAACAAGGCTGATTAAGACCAAAAATGTGACAGAGTTGGTTTTGGTGTCTGTGTGTATCCAGGTGACCTTCAGCTAATAATAAAATACATTGGTAATTTCTAATTTTCTACATATATTTAAAAAACAAAAAACAAAAACAAAACCTCTTACTTTAAGTGATACTAAATCACCATTAAATGGAAGTGACTTGTGTGGAATGGAAAAGTTTGAGTTAGTAGACGTTTATATATGCAGTAGAACAAGCAGTTGCACAGTGAAGTAGTCATGTAATTTAGTACTCTTAACAAATGAAAACATTTCTTTTAAATCAGTCCACTATGTTTTGTAAAGCTGCACTGACTACTGCTGCCCTCAGAAGTATGCTACATCTGATCTGATCAAGTTTACACGTGACAGCAGACAGTCATGTGTTTGTCCTTGTTGGTAATGGCTTTATTAAAGAGTAGAATCATAGGTAGCAGACTCTTCACATTCCCCAAAGAGATGGATGTAATCCTAATTTTTAGATGACTAACTAACATAGCTAATATCCATTCATCCTTCTTCTTCCTTAGTCCTCCACAGAGGGTTGTGGGGGACTGGAGCCTATCCCAGCTGAAACTGGGCGAAGGCGGTGGCCACCCTGGACCAGACACCAGTCAGTCTCAGGGCTGACACACACAGACAAACAACCATTCACTCCTATGGGCAATTTAGATTCTCCAACTAACCTAATCCCCAGTTGTTTATGTCTTTGGACTGTGGGAGGAAGCTGGACTACCCGGAGAGAACCCACACAGGCTCAGGGAGAACATGGAGACTCCACACAGAAAGACCCAGCCTCCACCCCACCCGGGATTAGAACCTGAGGTCTTCTTGCTGTGAAGTAGCGGTGCTAAATATTACTTATTAGTAGTCTTTATAGATGGACACCACTGATAAGGAGGACTTATTCCAAAACAATAAGGAAGAGGAAATACAGTTGGCATCATTTCTCATTTACATCGTATTTTTCTTAATTATTGAATTGCTCAAGTTCTTCCTGAATGCCCAAAATATATTGGGTCACTGGATTCAGCTGAAATATTAGCAGCTTGTCATCGATAAATTTAAACTTAAAATCCACCTTGTCCAAAATCACAAAGTCAGCAAGTAAACCATATATTTAGTTAATGCTACATTATGACAGCAGATCCAAAACTGTTTAGTTGAGTGTGTCCATTATTTACAGACATCAGTAGCTGTAAATGTGTCAGACTCAGAAAAATCCAGGTCAAAATGGTTACTGGAACTGTCCAAGTTATCAAGGATGGCAGAAGACAGATCGTGGGCCACCACTGGCATTTCCAGTCTTTCTTGTAGTACTACTAAGATACACCCACTCTTCTTCCAGAGAATCGGTTCCTGGCCAGATCAACAAGGCTGATTAAGCCCAAAAATATGAGAGTTGTTTTTGGTTTCTGTGTGTCCCCAGATGACTTTCAGCTAACACATCTGCTAATAGAGATACAATACATCTGTAATTTCAAATTTTCTATACTTCTGTCAGACTCTGCCTGTTAGGGTTTCGGGACAGTGGACCCAAACGCAGGCACAGGGTAACGTGGGAAGAACTCAAGTTTATTTCCGAAGAGGTACAAAAACACAAAACGCTCTTCAACAGGAGGGAACAAGGGCTCTCGGGCCAACACAAAAATCACCCGTACGGGGGAAAGTCAAAAGAACAAACAATAATCCCAGCAAACCGGAATGTCCAGGGAGTGGACAAGCGGGGAATCTGGACACACGGGAGTCAGTAGGAGTTACCGGGACACAGGCTGACGGGAGAGTCCAGGGTAAGCCGAAGGCAGGACCCAGAACCAGAGACAGGCGAGGAAGAAATACATATAACGACCCGACAGCTTCCGCTGTCGGCCACGGGCCCTATGAAGGGGGGTAATCGCTGGATCCAGCTCAGGTGCGCGACCTCCCGCTGGTCCCATGTCAGGGTTTGGCGCCCCCTATGGGGAAGGAGGTGTGCCAGGCCCTGACACTGACAGAAAAATCCCTTCTGTTGCTTCCACTTACAAGCAACATGGCACCTCCTTCAGTGCCTCATGTTCAACAGCTGGGACACGTGGGCCTTGTTGGGAGCTGCTTGACCTTGCGTTTAGGTTTTACTGTAATCTAAGGAGAGGCACCATTTGAGAGATTTCATTTAGCGTCTATGAAGATTCCTTTCCCATCAGCATCGCTCGACCACCACCAGAAGAAAATTTACCACACTTCCTTATTTGTCATGAAGGGATAGGCCTAGGTACTTGTATGATTGAACCTTTTCGATTGTTTCGTTCTTGAGGGTGAGTGAGGTGGAGTGGCCGTGGTAAAAGTGAATTACCATTTCTTTGGTCTTGGATACATTTAAATCCAGTTTCCCCTACACTGCAGTGAGAAAGAGTCCAGTTCTGTTTGTAGCAGTCCTTCTGTGTCTGTGGTGTCCATGATCACTGTGTCATCTGAGCACTTGATGCCATTACTCCTGGGGTGGTGCTCCTGCAGTCATTAGTGTATATTGTGAAGAAAAGGGGAGAGATGCCTGAACCTTGAGGAGAACCAGTAGGTATTGTATGGACAGTGCTGAGGTGACCATTCACCCTGACATTCTGATTCCTCCCTATGAGAAAGGAGAGGACCCAGAGGATAAGATGGTGGTTGGTATTCATGTGGAGCAGGTTATGCCCCAACAGGTGTGGTTGCAAAGTGTTGATTGCACTTGAAAAACCCACAAAGACCAGCCTGAAATGGGACTTGGGCTTTTCCAGGTGATAAAGGACACCATGCAGCAGAGTACGCACAGCAGAACCCACCCCTCTGCCCGGCTGGTACGCAAACTGCAGCGGGTCAGCGTGCACCCCCACGTCAGCCCACAGCCTCGCCACAACGAGCATCTCAAAGCTCTTAATGACCATGACCAGTGATGTCAGCGCCGACAGTCGTTGTCGGTGCTGGGGCTGCTCATCTTCGCCACAGGGCCGATGATGGAGGACTTCCAGGTGGAGGGAATGGAGGGCTCAGCCAAAGAGCGGTTGAAAACCAAGCAGGCGTTTGATCTGTCTCAGCTTGTGCTCCACACCCACAAGCAATGCCTGAAGGTCTTCAGAGTTCTGAAGTATAGATGCGAGGTCCCACAGAGAGCTCCTCCCTCACCTGGGTGCAGTCACGTAGATCAAACCCACAATAAAAGTAGTTAAGGTCATCTGCCATGCAGACACACACCTCTTTCACTTAATCACACACCTTGCCTTAGGTACGACACCAACAGTTTTCTCTCAGGTGAGTGAACATATTTTGTCTCAATGCTTTGTAATCAGTTCCCTGATAGCTTCGTTAGCTTAGTTATCGAGCACAGAGGAAACAAGTGTGGAAGATGTATATACATGTGAAGCTAGGAAGAAGACAGCCTTTAAAACAAATAGAAAATATGCATTGCACTTCAGGTCAAAATGGATACTGGAACTAAGTTATGAAGGATGGCAGAAGAAAGATCTTGGATCACCATGATGCCTGGTTCATGTTATTCATGAGCTGCAGCCATTTCCCCCAAATCTCTCGGAACGTTCAACACTGGCCACATTCAGCAGGCAAAGGAACATCAGATTTAGGATGCCGACATCTCCTCTACAGCAGAAAAGAGGATAGGATAAATGAGACTTGTGAAAGTTGAGAGGACGATTCATTAGAAAAAGATTAGGGGAGATTAAATGAAGTAGCAGAATCATAAGTTTTGCTGCTCTCTGAAGTATTTTACATCTGTAATTAGGAATAGGTGATGATGATGTTTCAGATAATGAGTCCAAAATCACAAAGTCAGCAAGTAAACCATATATTTATTTAATGCTACATTATGACAGCAGATCCAAAACTGTTCAGTTGAGTGTGTCCATTATTTACAGACATCACTAGCTGTAAATGTGTCAGACTCAGAAAATTACAGGTCAAAATGGTTACTGGAACTGTCCAAGTTATCAAGGATGGCAGAAGAAAGATCGTGGGCCACCACCCCAGTCTTTCTTGCAGTACTACTAAGACACACCCACTGCCTTTCCAGAGAATCGATTCCTGGCCAGATCAACAAGGCTGATTAAGACCAAAAATGTGACAGAGTTGGTTTTGGTGTCTGTGTGTATCCAGGTGACCTTCAGCTAATAATAAAATACATTGGTAATTTCTAATTTTCTACATATATTTAAAAAACAAAAAACAAAAACAAAACCTCTTACTTTAAGTGATACTAAATCACCATTAAATGGAAGTGACTTGTGTGGAATGGAAAAGTTTGAGTTAGTAGACGTTTATATATGCAGTAGAACAAGCAGTTGCACAGTGAAGTAGTCATGTAATTTAGTACTCTTAACAAATGAAAACATTTCTTTTAAATCAGTCCACTATGTTTTGTAAAGCTGCACTGACTACTGCTGCCCTCAGAAGTATGCTACATCTGATCTGATCAAGTTTACACGTGACAGCAGACAGTCATGTGTTTGTCCTTGTTGGTAATGGCTTTATTAAAGAGTAGAATCATAGGTAGCAGACTCTTCACATTCCCCAAAGAGATGGATGTAATCCTAATTTTTAGATGACTAACTAACATAGCTAATATCCATTCATCCTTCTTCTTCCTTAGTCCTCCACAGAGGGTTGTGGGGGGACTGGAGCCTATCCCAGCTGAAACTGGGCGAAGGCGGTGGCCACCCTGGACCAGACACCAGTCAGTCTCAGGGCTGACACACACAGACAAACAACCATTCACTCCTATGGGCAATTTAGATTCTCCAACTAACCTAATCCCCAGTTGTTTATGTCTTTGGACTGTGGGAGGAAGCTGGACTACCCGGAGAGAACCCACACAGGCTCAGGGAGAACATGGAGACTCCACACAGAAAGACCCAGCCTCCACCCCACCCGGGATTAGAACCTGAGGTCTTCTTGCTGTGAAGTAGCGGTGCTAAATATTACTTATTAGTAGTCTTTATAGATGGACACCACTGATAAGGAGGACTTATTCCAAAACAATAAGGAAGAGGAAATACAGTTGGCATCATTTCTCATTTACATCGTATTTTCTTAATTATTGAATTGCTCAAGTTCTTCCTGAATGCCCAAAATATATTGGGTCACTGGATTCAGCTGAAATATTAGCAGCTTGTCATCGATAAATTTAAACTTAAAATCCACCTTGTCCAAAATCACAAAGTCAGCAAGTAAACCATATATTTAGTTAATGCTACATTATGACAGCAGATCCAAAACTGTTTAGTTGAGTGTGTCCATTATTTACAGACATCAGTAGCTGTAAATGTGTCAGACTCAGAAAAATCCAGGTCAAAATGGTTACTGGAACTGTCCAAGTTATCAAGGATGGCAGAAGACAGATCGTGGGCCACCACTGGCATTTCCAGTCTTTCTTGTAGTACTACTAAGATACACCCACTCTTCTTCCAGAGAATCGGTTCCTGGCCAGATCAACAAGGCTGATTAAGCCCAAAAATATGAGAGTTGTTTTTGGTTTCTGTGTGTCCCCAGATGACTTTCAGCTAACACATCTGCTAATAGAGATACAATACATCTGTAATTTCAAATTTTCTATACTTCTGTCAGACTCTGCCTGTTAGGGTTTCGGGACAGTGGACCCAAACGCAGGCACAGGGTAACGTGGGAAGAACTCAAGTTTATTTCCGAAGAGGTACAAAAACACAAAACGCTCTTCAACAGGAGGGAACAAGGGCTCTCGGGCCAACACAAAAATCACCCGTACGGGGGAAAGTCAAAAGAACAAACAATAATCCCCGCAAACCGGAATGTCCAGGGAGTGGACAAGCGGGGAATCTGGACACACGGGAGTCAGTAGGAGTTACCGGGACACAGGCTGACGGGAGAGTCCAGGGTAAGCCGAAGGCAGGACCCAGAACCAGAGACAGGCGAGGAAGAAATACATATAACGACCCGACAGCTTCCGCTGTCGGCCACGGGCCCTATGAAGGGGGGTAATCGCTGGATCCAGCTCAGGTGCGCGACCTCCCGCTGGTCCCATGTCAGGGTTTGGCGCCCCCTATGGGGAAGGAGGTGTGCCAGGCCCTGACACTGACAGAAAAATCCCTTCTGTTGCTTCCACTTACAAGCAACATGGCACCTCCTTCAGTGCCTCATGTTCAACAGCTGGGACACGTGGGCCTTGTTTGGAGCTGCTTGACCTTGGGTTTAGGTTTTACTGTAACCTAAGAAGAGGCAACATTTGAGAGATTTCATTTAGCGTCTACGAAGATTCCTTTCCCATCAGCATCGCTCGACCACCACTAGAAGAAAATTTACCACACTTCCTTATTTGTCATGAAGGGATAGGCCTAGGTACTTGTATGATTGAACCTTTTCGATTGTTTCGTTCTTGAGGGTGAGTGAGGTGGAGTGGCCGTGGTAAAATTGAATTACCATTTCTTTGGTCTTGGATACATTTAAATCCAGTTTCCCCTACACTGCAGTGAGAAAGAGTCCAGTTCTGTTTGTAGCAGTCCTTCTGTGTCTGTGGTGTCCATGATCACTGTGTCATCTGAGCACTTGATGCCATTACTCCTGGGGTGGTGCTCCTGCAGTCATTAGTGTATATTGTGAAGAAAAGGGGAGAGATGCCGGAACCTTGAGGAGAACCAGTAGGTATTGTATGGACAGTGCTGAGGTGACCATTCACCCTGACATTCTGATTCCTCCCTATGAGAAAGGAGAGGACCCAGAGGATAAGATGGTGGTTGGTATTCATGTGGAGCAGGTTATGCCCCAACAGGTGTGGTTGCAAAGTGTTGATTGCACTTGAAAAACCCACAAAGACCAGCCTGAAATGGGACTTGGGCTTTTCCAGGTGAGAAAGGACACCATGCAGCAGAGTACGCACAGCAGAACCCACCCCTCTGCCCGGCTGGTACGCAAACTGCAGCGGGTCAGCGTGCACCCCCACGTCAGCCCACAGCCTCGCCACAACGAGCATCTCAAAGCTCTTCATGACCATGACCAGTGATGTCAGCGCCGACAGTCGTTGTCGGTGCTGGGGCTGCTCATCTTCGCCACAGGGCCGATGATGGAGGACTTCCAGGTGGAGGGAATGGAGGGCTCAGCCAAAGAGCGGTTGAAAACCAAGCAGGCGTTTGATCTGTCTCAGCTTGCGCTCCACACCCACAAGCAATGCCTGAAGGTCTTCAGAGTTCTGAAGCATAGATGGGAGGTCCCACAGAGAGCTCCTCCCTCACCTGGGTGCAGTCACGTAGATCAAACCCACAATAAAAGTAGTTAAGGTCATCTGCCATGCAGACACACACCTCTTTCACTTAATCACACACCTTGCCTTAGGTACGACACCAACAGTTTTCTCTCAGGTGAGTGAACATATTTTGTCTCAATGCTTTGTAATCAGTTCTCTGATAGCTTCGTTAGCTCAGTTATCGAGCACAGAGGAAACAAGTGTGGAAGATGTATATACATGTGAAGCTAGGAAGAAGACAGCCTTTAAAACAAATAGAAAATATGCATTGCACTTCAGGTCAAAATGGATACTGGAACTAAGTTATGAAGGATGGCAGAAGAAAGATCTTGGATCACCATGATGCCTGGTTCATGTTATTCATGAGCTGCAGCCATTTCCCCCAAATCTCTCGGAACGTTCAACACTGGCCACATTCAGCAGGCAAAGGAACATCAGATTTAGGATGCCGACATCTCCTCTACAGCAGAAAAGAGGATAGGATAAATGAGACTTGTGAAAGTTGAGAGGACGATTCATTAGAAACATATTCAAAAAAATTGGGGAGAATAAATGAAGTAGCAGAATCATAAGTTTTGCTGCTCTCTGAAGTATTTTACATCTGTAATTAGGAATAGGTGATGATGATGTTTCAGATAATGAGTCCAAAATCACAAAGTCAGCAAGTAAACCATATATTTATTTAATGCTACATTATGACAGCAGATCCAAAACTGTTCAGTTGAGTGTGTCCATTATTTACAGACATCACTAGCTGTAAATGTGTCAGACTCAGAAAATTACAGGTCAAAATGGTTACTGGACTGTCCAAGTTATCAAGGATGGCAGAAGACAGATCGTGGGCCACCACCCCAGTCTTTCTTGCAGTACTACTAAGACACACCCACTCTTCTTCCAGAGAATCGATTCCTGGCAACCGTCAACAAGGCTAATTAAGCCCAAAAATATGAGAGAGTTGTTTTTGGTTTCTGGGTGTGTCCAGGTGACTTTCAGCTAATAATAAAATCCATCTGTAATTTCTAATTTTATAAATATATTTTATATTTCTGCTCACAGGCGTGAATTTTATTGCACGACTAACAGCGGTGATGGCCAATGCAGGGGAGATCAAGAAGACCATCGGCCAGGTGCTGGCCTATGTTGAGAAAGCGTCATCGTTTGCATCCTCCATTAACCCTTTATTTGGTATAGTGTCGTCAGTGGTGAGTGTGGTTCGTAAGGGCCTGGTTGATGAAAAGGACCGTGCTCTGGATGAGGGCTATCAGAAGATCAACAGCAAACTGGAGAGCATCTCCAAAAAGAACAACCAGGTCCTCAAGAAGATCTGTATCAATGAAGTGAATGAAAATTACGGCAAGCACGAAGAGTACATCAAACACCAGTATTCTGCCTTCAACAACATGATGAAACGTGTAAAAGAAGATCCAGTCAATAAAGAATCCCACATGAAGACCTTTGAGAACAACTACGAGAAAGGCAAAGGTAACCTCAGCCTGGATGTGTACTACAAAGGCGTCGTGGGTAAAAAGTTGCTGTTTGGAAGAGACCTGCTGCAGGTGTACCTGAACAACTGTGATGGTGATCGGGAGATCATGGAGAGCCACTGTTCACACATCGCCCATCTCTTCCAAATGGGTCTCATCGCACTCATGGCCTACACAGTCATTGCAGGGCTTGATGAAGAAGAGTTTAAGAAAGAATGGGCCAAGAAGGTGGAGGAAATCCAACAGAGTATGAATAAGGCGCTCAGTCAGTGCAAGTAGAAGCCATCTTGAACCAGGACCAATTAGAGAACATGTCTGGATCTGCAGGCGACTCTTCACCTTTTAGTTATCGACCAACTAAAAATCAAACATTGTGTTATGTATCAATGTATGGAAAACCAAAGCCCTTATCAGTTGTGGTGATGCATGTTTAAAACAAACAAACAAAAAATACCATTTTGTTATTTTATCCAAGTTTAGATTGACTTTAAAGAGACTGCTAAATTTCAGTGGTTGTGCTTCACAGTGCATCAATATATGCTGAAATGTACAAACATTTAGCTGGGTAAGACGTGTAAATTGTTGGTAAAGAAAGAAAGAAAAGTTTGAACGTAAATACAAAATGAATATTTTTAAACACAGTGGATTTTCATTTAACATGTATAAGAACACAGAATATCACATTAAAAATTTTATTTGAACATACCTATGGTATATGTACCACTACCACTGTTGATCTTTCCTGTTTACCTATACTCTTGAAATTATGCGGAGACAGACAAACTCTGACAAATAAAGTACTATTCCTCCATATTTCTTGTATTTCTGCTTCCTTTTAACTGGATAATCTCATTTTATCTCCCAAGAAACATTTCCACCCCTCTGCCCGGCTGGTATGCAAACTGCAGCGGGTCAGCGTGCACCCCCACGTCAGCCCACAGCCTCGCCACAACGAGCATCTCAAAGCTCTTCATGACCAGTGATGTCAGCGCCGACAATCGTTGTCGGTGCTGGGGCTGCTCATCTTCGCCACAGGGCCAATGATGGAGGACTTCCAGGTGGAGGGAATGGAGGGCTCAGCCAAAGAGCGGTTGAAAACCAAGCAGGCGACATCTTCCAGCTGAATACAGCAGATCAGCAGGCGCCCCCAGATCTGGCCATGTCCAGGAGCCTTGTTGGGTTTGATCTGTGTCAGCTTGCACTTCACACCCACAAGCAACAGCTGGAGGTCCTCAGAGTTCTGAAGCATAGAAGCGAGGTCCCACAGAGAGCTCCTCCCTCACCTGGGTGCAGTCACGTAGATCAAACCCACAATAAAAGTAGTTAAGGTCATCTGCCATGCAGACACACACCTCTTTCACTTAATCACACACCTTGCCTTAGGTACGACACCAACAGTTTTCTCTCAGGTGAGTGAACATATTTTGTCTCAATGCTTTGTAATCAGTTCTCTGATAGCTTCGTTAGCTCAGTTATCGAGCACAGAGGAAACAAGTGTGGAAGATGTATATACATGTGAAGCTAGGAAGAAGACAGCCTTTAAAACAAATAGAGAATATGCATTGCACTTCAGGTCAAAATGGATACTGGAACTAAGTTATGAAGGATGGCATAAGAAAGATCTTGGATCACCATGATGCCTGGTTCATGTTATTCATGAGCTGCAGCCATTTCCCCCAAATCTCTCGGAACGTTCAACATTGGCCACATTCAGCAGGCAAAGGAACATCAGATTTAGGATGCCGACATCTCCTCTACAGCAGAAAAGAGGATAGGATAAATGAGACTTGTGAAAGTTGAGAGGACGATTCATTAGAAACATATTCAAAAAGATTGGGGAGAATAAATGAAGTAGCAGAATCATAGGTTTCGCTGCTCTCTGAAGTATTTTACATCTGTAAATAGGAATAGGTGATTTCTTTATAAATGGACACCACTGATAAGGAGGACTTATTCCAAAACAATGCGGAAGAGGAAATAGTTATATCATACCAACAACTATGCACAATGTTCTTTCCAAAAGTAAAGCATATTGTGCACAGTTTTTGAAAGGTGCTATATAAATACAATTTGATTGATTGATTTCCTTTTTTTTTTTTTTTTTTTTAATTATTCAATTGCTCAAGTTCTTCCTGAAGCTGCATTCGCCACTTGGATAGTTAGTTGATCAATGATTTACCTATACTTCATGACACAGAAAGGCCCCAAACATATCCGGATAGGAATTTAGATTAAATATTAGCAGCTTGTTATTTATAAATTTAAATAATCCTTTTGGGTTTCAGATAATTAGTCCAAAATTACAAAGTTTGCAAATAAACTATATATTTATTTAATGCTACATTGAGATTACAGATAAGTCCCTCCCATGTTGTTTCTACTTACAAGCAACATGACACCTCCTTCAATGCCTCATGTTCAACAGCTGGGACACGTGGGCCTTGTTGGGAGCTGCTTGACCTTGGGTTTAGGTTTTACTGTAATCTAAGGAGAGGCAACACGTAAGAGATTTCATTTAGCTGAAGCTCTGAGAGAAAATGAAACTAAAAGCATGTGTGTTCTTCTCTTCTGCTCACAGGCGTGAATTTTATTGAACGACTAACAGCGGTGATGGCCAATGCAGAGCAGATCAAGAAGACCGCCGTCCAGGTGCTGTCCTGTCTTGAGAAAGCATCATCGTTTGCATCCTCCATTGACCCTTTATTTGGTATAGTGTCGTCAGTGATGCGTGTGGTTCGTAAGGGCCTGGTTGACGAAGAGGACCATGCTCTGGATGAGGGCTTTCAGGAGATCAACAGCAAACTGGAGAGCATCTCCAAAATGAACAACCAGGTCCTCATGAAGATCCGTATCGATGAAGTGAATGAAACGTATGGCAAGTACGAAGAGTACATCAAACACCAGTATTCTGCTTTCAACAACATGATGAGAAGTGTAAAAGAACATCCAGTCAATAAAGAATCCCACATGAAGACCTTTGAGAACAACTACGAGAAAGACAAAGGTAACCTCAGCCTGGATGTGTACTACAAAGGCGTCGTGGGTAAAAAGTTGGTGTTTGGAAGACACCTGCTGCAGGTGTACCTGAACAACTGTGATGGTGATCGGGAGATCATGGAGAGCCACTGTTCACACATCGCCCATCTCTTCCAAATGGGTCTCATCGCACTCATGGCCTACACAGCTGTTTCAATGGATGATGAAGAAGAGGTTAAGGAAAAATGGGCTGGAAGGGTGGAGGAAATCCAGCAGAGTATGCATGAGGTGCTCAGTCAGTGCAGGGAGAAGCCATCTTGAGCCAGGACCAATTAGAGAACATGTCTGGATCTGTTGGCTACTCAGCAATTCAGTTATGGACCAAATAAAAATCAAACATCGTGCTATGTATCAATGTATGGAAAACCAAAGCCTTTATCAGTTGTGGTGATGCGTGTTTAAAACAAACAAACAAAAAATATTATTTTGTTACACTTTGTTATTTTATCCAAGTTTAGATTGACTTTTAAAGAGACTGCTAAATTTCAGTGGTTGTGCTTCACGGTGCATCAATATATGCTGAAATGTACAAACATTTAGCTGGGTAAGAATATCACCTTAAAATACTCATTTCAACATATACATGGTATATGTACCACTACCACTGTTGAGCTTTCCTTTTTACCTATACTCTTTAAATTATGCTGAGACAGACAAACTGAGAAATAAAGTACTATTTCTCCATATTTCTTGTATTTCTGCTTCCTTTTAACAGGATAATGTCATTTAAATGCCCAAGAAACATTTAAAACATTTTGCAACTGCTTGCTTTTCATTTTCAGCTTTTCAAACCAGCAAACTAGCTGGGAAACGGCGATAAGGCCGTTTGACAGGTTTCATTGAAAAAAGACAAATCGAACATGGTGTCCAACTTTCATTGGGCGTTTCAAACCTGAACCACAATGCCCTCGAGTTGGTGGGCCTGCAGTGATGGCCAGTCCCCAGCTAAACCCCTCCCTCCTAGAACCAGCAAGAGGCTCCATATTTCCAAGGCACTGTGAGCTCCAGGATCAGCTGATCAGCTGCTTGATGGAATCAGACATGATGGTTGTATCCGGTCGAAGCCGTGTTGGTGTTATCCTGGCTGGGAACTTCAACTGTTTGCCAGGGTCCACTTCCAGTCTCCAGTCTGTGGTAGACATGAGGAGGGCTTGGTTGTGGTTGTATGTTTGGCTTCTCTCCAGCTCTATGGAACATGATAGTCTTTGGCTTTTGGTAGCACATGGTAGTGTTAATGGCTCGGGAAATGCTTTCTGCAACTGCCCTAAGTTATACTACAATACTACGAAGACACACAGGATGGCAGAAGAAAGATCGTGGGCCACCACCCCAGTCTTTCTTGCAGTACTACTAAGACACACCCACTGCCTTTCCAGAGAACTGATTCCTGGCCAGATCAACAAGGCTGATTAAGACCAAAAATGTGACAGAGTTGGTTTTGGTGTCTGTGTGTATCCAGGTGACCTTCAGCTAATAATAAAATACATTGGTAATTTCTAATTTTCTACATATATTTAAAAAAAAACAAAAAAAACAAAACCTCTTACTTTAAGTGATACTAAATCACCATTAAATGGAAGTGACTTGTGTGGAATGGAAAAGTTTGAGTTAGTAGACGTTTATATATGCAGTAGAACAAGCAGTTGCACAGTGAAGTAGTCATGTAATTTAGTACTCTTAACAAATGAAAACATTTCTTTTAAATCAGTCCACTATGTTTTGTAAAGCTGCACTGACTACTGCTGCCCTCAGAAGTATGCTACATCTGATCTGATCAAGTTTACACGTGACAGCAGACAGTCATGTGTTTGTCCTTGTTGGTAATGGCTTTATTAAAGAGTAGAATCATAGGTAGCAGACTCTTCACATTCCCCAAAGAGATGGATGTAATCCTAATTTTTAGATGACTAACTAACATAGCTAATATCCATTCATCCTTCTTCTTCCTTAGTCCTCCACAGAGGGTTGTGGGGGGACTGGAGCCTATCCCAGCTGAAACTGGGCGAAGGCGGTGGCCACCCTGGACCAGACACCAGTCAGTCTCAGGGCTGACACACACAGACAAACAACCATTCACTCCTATGGGCAATTTAGATTCTCCAACTAACCTAATCCCCAGTTGTTTATGTCTTTGGACTGTGGGAGGAAGCTGGACTACCCGGAGAGAACCCACACAGGCTCAGGGAGAACATGGAGACTCCACACAGAAAGACCCAGCCTCCACCCCACCCGGGATTAGAACCTGAGGTCTTCTTGCTGTGAAGTAGCGGTGCTAAGTATTACTTATTAGTAGTCTTTATAGATGGACACCACTGATAAGGAGGACTTATTCCAAAACAATAAGGAAGAGGAAATACAGTTGGCATCATTTCTCATTTACATCGTATTTTTCTTAATTATTGAATTGCTCAAGTTCTTCCTGAATGCCCAAAATATATTGGGTCAGTGGATTCAGCTGAAATATTAGCAGCTTGTCATCGATAAATTTAAACTTAAAATCCACCTTGTCCAAAATCACAAAGTCAGCAAGTAAACCATATATTTAGTCAATGCTACATTATGACAGCAGATCCAAAACTGTTAAGTTGAGTGTGTCCATTATTTACAGACATCAGTAGCTGTAAATGTGTCAGACTCAGAAAAATCCAGGTCAAAATGGTTACTGGAACTGTCCAAGTTATCAAGGATGGCAGAAGAAAGATCGTGGGCCACCACCCCAGTCTTTCTTGCAGTACTACTAAGACACACCCACTCTTCTTCCAGAGAATCGATTCCTGGCAACCGTCAACAAGGCTAATTAAGCCCAAAAATATGAGAGAGTTGTTTTTGGTTTCTGGGTGTGTCCAGGTGACTTTCAGCTAATAATAAAATCCATCTGTAATTTCTAATTTTATAAATATATTTTATATTTCTGCTCACAGGCGTGAATTTTATTGCACGACTAACAGCGGTGATGGCCAATGCAGGGGAGATCAAGAAGACCATCGGCCAGGTGCTGGCCTATGTTGAGAAAGCGTCATCGTTTGCATCCTCCATTAACCCTTTATTTGGTATAGTGTCGTCAGTGGTGAGTGTGGTTCGTAAGGGCCTGGTTGACGAAAAGGACCGTGCTCTGGATGAGGGCTATCAGAAGATCAACAGCAAACTGGAGAGCATCTCCAAAAAGAACAACCAGGTCCTTAAGAAGATCTGTATCAATGAAGTGAATGAAAATTACGGCAAGCACGAAGAGTACATCAAACACCAGTATTCTGCTTTCAACAACATGATGAAACGTGTAAAAGAAGATCCAGTCAATAAAGAATCCCACATGAAGACCTTTGAGAACAACTACGAGAAAGACAAAGGTAACCTCAGCCTGGATGTGTACTACAAAGGCGTCGTGGGTAAAAAGTTGGTGTTTGGAAGACACCTGCTGCAGGTGTACCTGAACAACTGTGATGGTGATCGGGAGATCATGGAGGGCCACTGTTCACACATCGCCCATCTCTTCCAAATGGGTCTCATCGCACTCATGGCCTACACAGTTGTTGCAGGGCTTGATGAAGAAGAGGTTAAGAAAGAATGGGCCAAGAAGGTGGAGGAAATCCAACAGAGTATGAATAAGGCGCTCAGTCAGTGCAAGTAGAAGCCATCTTGAACCAGGACCAATTAGAGAACATGTCTGGATCTGCAGGCGACTCTTCACCTTTTAGTTATCGACCAACTAAAAATCAAACATTGTGTTATGTATCAATGTATGGAAAACCAAAGCCCTTATCAGTTGTGGTGATGCATGTTTAAAACAAACAAACAAAAAATACCATTTTGTTATTTTATCCAAGTTTAGATTGACTTTAAAGAGACTGCTAAATTTCAGTGGTTGTGCTTCACAGTGCATCAATATATGCTGAAATGTACAAACATTTAGCTGGGTAAGACGTGTAAATTGTTGGTAAAGAAAGAAAGAAAAGTTTGAACGTAAATACAAAATGAATATTTTTAAACACAGTGGATTTTCATTTAACATGTATAAGAACACAGAATATCACATTAAAAATTTTATTTGAACATACCTATGGTATATGTACCACTACCACTGTTGATCTTTCCTGTTTACCTATACTCTTGAAATTATGCGGAGACAGACAAACTCTGACAAATAAAGTACTATTCCTCCATATTTCTTGTATTTCTGCTTCCTTTTAACTGGATAATCTCATTTTATCTCCCAAGAAACATTTCCACCCCTCTGCCCGGCTGGTATGCAAACTGCAGCGGGTCAGCGTGCACCCCCACGTCAGCCCACAGCCTCGCCACAACGAGCATCTCAAAGCTCTTCATGACCAGTGATGTCAGCGCCGACAGTCGTTGTCGGTGCTGGGGCTGCTCATCTTCGCCACAGGGCCAATGATGGAGGACTTCCAGGTGGAGGGAATGGAGGGCTCAGCCAAAGAGCGGTTGAAAACCAAGCAGGCGTTTGATCTGTCTCAGCTTGTGCTCCACACCCACAAGCAATGCCTGAAGGTCTTCAGAGTTCTGAAGCATAGATGGGAGGTCCCACAGAGAGCTCCTCCCTCACCTGGGTGCAGTCACGTAGATCAAACCCACAATAAAAGTAGTTAAGGTCATCTGCCATGCAGACACACACCTCTTTCACTTAATCACACACCTTGCCTTAGGTACGACACCAACAGTTTTCTCTCAGGTGAGTGAACATATTTTGTCTCAATGCTTTGTAATCAGTTCTCTGATAGCTTCGTTAGCTCAGTTATCGAGCACAGAGGAAACAAGTGTGGAAGATGTATATACATGTGAAGCTAGGAAGAAGACAGCCTTTAAAACAAATAGAAAATATGCATTGCACTTCAGGTCAAAATGGATACTGGAACTAAGTTATGAAGGATGGCAGAAGAAAGATCTTGGATCACCATGATGCCTGGTTCATGTTATTCATGAGCTGCAGCCATTTCCCCCAAATCTCTCGGAACGTTCAACACTGGCCACATTCAGCAGGCAAAGGAACATCAGATTTACGATGCCGACATCTCCTCTACAGCAGAAAAGAGGATAGGATAAATGAGACTTGTGAAAGTTGAGAGGACGATTCATTAGAAACATATTCAAAAAGATTGGGGAGAATAAATGAAGTAGCAGAATCATAAGTTTCGCTGCTCTCTGAAGTATTTTACATCTGTAAATAGGAATAGGTGATTTCTTTATAAATGGACACCACTGATAAGGAGGACTTATTCCAAAACAATGCGGAAGAGGAAATAGTTATATCATACCAACAACTATGCACAATGTTCTTTCCAAAAGTAAAGCATATTGTGCACAGTTCTTGAAAGGTGCTATATAAATACAATTTGATTGATTGATTTCCTTTTTTTTTTTTTTTTAATTATTCAATTGCTCAAGTTCTTCCTGAAGCTGCATTCGCCACTTGGATAGTTAGTTGATCAATGATTTACCTATACTTCATGACACAGAAAGGCCCCAAACATATCCGGTCATGGAATTTAGATTAAATATTAGCAGCTTGTTATTTATAAACTTAAATAATCCTTTTGGGTTTCAGATAATTAGTCCAAAATTACAAAGTTTGCAAATAAACTATATATTTATTTAATGCTACATTGAGATTACAGATAAGTCCCTCCCATGTTGTTTCTACTTACAAGCAACATGACACCTCCTTCAATGCCTCATGTTCAACAGCTGGGACACGTGGGCCTTGTTGGGAGCTGCTTGACCTTGGGTTTAGGTTTTACTGTAATCTAAGGAGAGGCAACACGTAAGAGATTTCATTTAGCTGAAGCTCTGAGAGAAAATGAAACTAAAAGCATGTGTGTTCTTCTCTTCTGCTCGCAGGCGTGAATTTTATTGAACGACTAACAGCGGTGATGGCCAATGCAGAGCAGATCAAGAAGACCGCTGTCCAGGTGCTGTCCTGTCTTGAGAAAGCGTCATCGTTTGCATCCTCCATTAACCCTTTATTTGGTATAGTGTCGTCAGTGATGCGTGTGGTTCGTAAGGGCCTGGTTGACGAAGAGGACCATGCTCTGGATGAGGGCTTTCAGGAGATCAACAGCAAACTGGAGAGCATCTCCAAAATGAACAACCAGGTCCTCATGAAGATCCGTATCGATGAAGTGAATGAAACATATGGCAAGTACGAAGAGTACATCAAACACCAGTATTCTGCCTTCAACAACATGATGAGAAGTGTAAAAGAACATCCAGTCAATAAAGAATCCCACATGAAGACCTTTGAGAACAACTACGAGAAAGACAAAGGTAACCTCAGCCTGGATGTGTACTACAAAGGCGTCGTGGGTAAAAAGTTGGTGTTTGGAAGACACCTGCTGCAGGTGTACCTGAACAACTGTGATGGTGATCGGGAGATCATGGAGGGCCACTGTTCACACATCGCCCATCTCTTCCAAATGGGTCTCATCGCACTCATGGCCTACACAGTCGTTGCAGGGCTTGATGAAGAAGAGGTTAAGAAAGAATGGGCCAAGAAGGTGGAGGAAATCCAACAGAGTATGAATAAGGCGCTCAGTCAGTGCAAGTAGAAGCCATCTTGAACCAGGACCAATTAGAGAACATGTCTGGATCTGCAGGCGACTCTTCACCTTTTAGTCCAACTAAAAATCAAACATTGTGTTATGTATCAATGTATGGAAAACAAAAGCCCTTATCAGTTGTGATGATGCATGTTTAAAACAAACAACCAAAAAATACCATTTTGTTATTTTATCCAAGTTTAGATTGACTTTTAAAGAGACTGCTAAATTTCAGTGGTTGTGCTTCACGGTGCATCAATATATGCTGAAATGTACAAACATTTAGCTGGGTAAGACGTGTAAATTGTTTGTAAAGAAAGCTTGACCGTGAGAAATAAAGTACTATTTCTCCATATTTCTTGTATTTCTGCTTCCTTTTAACTGGATAATCTCATTCTATCCACCAAGAAACATTTGAAAAGTTTTGCTCCGTTTTCTTCACTAAAACTACTCTGCCTGGCCCAAAAAAAGTCTCCACCTGGATTTAACTGAGCAGACAGGTAGGGGTGGGTGCAGTTGGTCAGGTCCAGGTTCAGCATCAGTATGAAGAAGGCCAGCTGAATCTGGAGATATTGAATGACCAGGTTATTCCAACGGGTTTGTTCTTCCCTGATGGCACAGGCGTATTCCAAGATGACAACGCCAGGACTCATCGTGCTCAAGTTGTGACAGAGTGGTCCAGACCTTAACCCCCCCACTGAGAATCTTTGGGATGTGCTGGAGAAGGTCTGACTCCACCACCATCAGTGGAAGATCTGGGTGAAAAATGAACGCAGCCCTGGATGGAAAGAAATCTCGTGACACTGCAGAAGCCCATCAAAACAACGCCACAGCGAAGCATCAGAGCGTGTGACCTTTTTTTTTTGGTTTTCTTTTTGGCCAGGCAGTGTATGAATTATTTTTTTAAAAAAAAGCAATCAGCTTTTCGGAAAATTTTGACTGCTTGTTTTTCAAAATCGCCAAACTGGCTGGAAAACGGTGAAAAGACCATTTGCCAGGTGTTTTTTTAAGAAAAAAAAACCCCAAACATGCCTGCGTAATGAAGTGGAAAATGGGGGGAAATAAAAGGTAAACATCGGTGGAGGGTTGCTGCACCAAGCCCCCCCGCCGCTAGAGGCCGCTGTTGTCCAACCGCCGCCGCCGTCCCTGAACGCAACACGACTCCGGTGGGTGAGTTTAGCGGCCGGCTAGCCCTCCGAACGCCCTCCGGCCGCCTCCTGTCCCGGTCTCGCCGGTCCGAACATCCACATTTAACCGACTCGAGGCCGTCAGACGACCGAGAAAGGCCGCCTCGGCCGCGTTCGGGAGGGGCGTCACGTCGCTTTCGGTGAGTTTTAAGCTGCGCGTCGAGCGGAAGAAGCGGTGATGAGTGTAGCATCCCGGCTAGGGCTGCTCCACAAAGTTCATCATTTACCCTCCACAGCTCGTATAAACATCATTTTACCAACCTCTGGTATATGTGGCGCATTTTTGAGCGCTTACATCTCCCGTGATAGTTGCAGAAGAAACCACAACACCGTGATTTCCGGGGCGGGGCCCTTTAAACTTGAGTTTCTTTCAAACTTTTTATTCGATTATAAATAAAAACTGATTTAATGTAACACGACGGCACTTTTGATTATATAAGTCCATAAGATTGCGTCATATTCCGGTCAAAACATTTAATAATATCGAGAAATATTCCCTCATAGATATTGTTTATGAGTAAATGCCCTCGCTATTTGTAAAGTTTTTATAACCAGTCTGTGTTCTGTTTGGTCATGATTTAACTCTGACGAGGTAAATGCAAGGCGTTTAAACAACTGTTTAATAAGCTATTAGTTCGGCCTCAGTGAACTTCAGCTTGTAGACCCATGTGTGTTTTATAATGACAACAGTGAGAGAGCAGATGAAGGTTCAGTCAAACTGTTGCGGTCGGGATGGACGACCTGTGACAGCGCCTTCCTGTTGTGAGACGCAGCAGCCTGAGACTCAAAGAGCCGCATCAGGCTCCTACATGCTCCCCCCACCAGGCTCCTAGAGGCCCCCACAGGCTCCTACAGTCCCCCACCAGGCCCCCACAGGCTCCTACATGAACCCCCAACAGGCCCCCACAGGCTTCACCAGGCCCCCACAGGCTCCTACAGTCCCCCACCAGGCCCCCACAGGCTCCTACAGTCCCCCACCAGGCCCCCACAGGCTCCTAGAGTCCCCCACCAGGCCCCCACAGGCACCTACAGTCCCCCACCAGGCCCCCACAGGCTCCTACATGAACCCCCACCAGGCCCCCACAGGCTTCACCAGGCCCCCACAGGCTCCTACAGTCCCCCACCAGGCCCCCCACAGGCTCCTACAGTCCCCCACCAGGCCCCCACAGGCTCCTACAGTCCCCCACCAGGCCCCCACAGGCTCCTACAGTCCCCCACCAGGCCCCCACAGGCTCCTACAGTCCCCCACCAGGCCCCCACAGGCTCCTACAGTCCCCCACCAGGCTCCCACAGGCTCCTACAGTCCCCCACCAGGCCCCACCAGGCCCCCACAGGCTCCTACAGTCCCCCACAGGCTCCTACAGGCCCCCCCAGGCTCCTGCTGTGGTGAGAGATGATGTTCATGATTGACTTCATCTTGGCCAACATCCTGTTCTCACCCATGTCCACTCCAGACACCAAACTACCCCCCCCCCAGCAGACCACTGCATAGAAGAAGGCAGAGGCCACCACAGTGGCTGAATTGAGTCATTTCAGTTATAATTAATACATCACCTCCTCTCACCCCCCCACGTGAGCAAGTGCTGAAGCCTGGGAGCCTTCAGTGTAGCTGCCCCCTCCCTCTGGAACTACACCCTTCTGTGACTACTTTCAAAACCCTCCCTTTTACTGTCTAATGTCCTGATTTTAATGTTTCTATTGTTGTTAAATATCTTATGTTATTGACCCCAGACTGAGAGCGTACCATCAACCAGTGTGTCTCCCTCATCGTAGACGCGCTCGTCCTCATTATCATTGACCCAACTTCCACCACATCTACTAGATCCACACAGTCTTGGACACAACAGCTTTCACACAAAGTCCTTCTCTAAAGAAGCAGATGCACATTGATACTTTAAATGTCAACTGAATACTGTATAGACAATGAAATGAGGTTCACATCTGTTGCTTAATGGACACCTATATGACGATGATGACGATGAAGTTCTTAACGGGACAGCGTTTTTCTCCCGCCTCGTTCAGGGATGCCTCTCCACAGCATCTGGCCCCTGTGTGGAACGTCGTGCCGAGACTGAGGAAAAGTCAGCATGGGCAACGAGGACAGCCTGGAGGACGTGTTCGTGGCTGTCATTCGCCCGAAGAGCCAAGTCAGCCTGAGCTCGAAGGAGTACCGCGCCAAAGCTTACGAGGTAACCGGACGGGCGGCCGACAACCCCACGGACCTCAACGGTCACCTCGGTTTTCGTTTACCCGCCACCTGTTCTCTGCCCGCTGTCGATGAAGATACTGCTGATCGAAGTGCCCTTGGAAGGCAAGGAGAAGAAAAGAAAAAAGGTTCTCCTGGCAACGAAGATCCAGGCGGGAGGAGACAAATCCAAATCCATATTGGATTACGTTGACACCACAGTGAGACCGATATCCAATAACCAGGGCTTCATAGGCGAGTATGAATAAGAGATGTGGGGGCCAGGGTAGGAGCCGCTCACAAACCCCGTGTTTGTTTTCAGGGAAGCGCGTGGTGTACATGAAGAAGTTCCCTCTCGAAGGGGAAAATCAAGGGAAGGAGGCGTCGCTCTTCGTCGTCCCCGTTGGGGTTAAAGGTGAGCGAAGGGAAAGGTATGGGAGTGGCGCCGAGCCCGTACACGCACCCTCTCAGAAACGTGTCGTGAACAGACAACAGCAAGCCGGCGTACAGCGCGGGCAGCCCCAGCTTCTACTGCTTCCAGGACATCATGAGGGTGTGCAGCGAGACCAGCGTCCACTTCTGTCCAATCACCTCCAAGATGCTCCTGGCCCTGGACAAGTGAGCCTCCGTTTGAACTGCGCTCGCTCGCTCGCTCTCTCTCGCTCGCTCTCTCTCGTTCTCTTTCTCTCGTTCTCTCTCTTGTTCTCTTGTTCTTTCTCTCGTTCTCTTTCATTCTCTCATTCTCTCGTTCTCTCTCTCATTCTCTCCTCTCTCTTCTCTCGCTCTCTCGCTCTCTTTCGCTTGCTCTCTCCATCTCTCTCCATCTCTCTCTTGTTCTCTCTCTCTCCATCTCTCTCTCCCTTGTTCTCTCTCTCTCTCGTTCTCTCTCTCCATCTCTCTCTTGTTCTCTCTCTCTCGTTCTCTCTCTCTTGTTCTCTCTCTCTCGTTCTCTCTCTTCTCTTGCTGTCTCGTTCACACTCTCTCTTGCTCTCTCTCTCGTTCTCTCTCTCTCTCTCTCGGAAACCGACGTGTGATTCCCGTGTTCTCACCGGCCGTAGGTGGCTGGCGGAGCAGCACGCGGTGTCTCAGGCGATACCCGCTCTGTTCAGACCGGCACCCGTGGAGCGGGTGAAGACGAACGTGATCAACCCGGCCTACGGCAGCGAGGGCAAGCTCAACGAAGACGGCCTGCTGATGGGCTACAACCTCCTGGAGATCAAGAGCAAAATGATGTCCCTGGAGAAGGCGGACATGTGCATCATCAACCCCCTGTATGGCTCCGACCTGCAGTACACCAACCGAGTGAGCGAGCTGCGATTCCTCGATAAAAGAGACCTCCGGTAGATCTTCTTTGATCTGACTCACCACCCCACATCCCTCTTTTCCCTGCTTCTCTTTTTAAGGTGGACAAAGTCATCATTAATCCATATTTTGGGCTCGGGGCACCCGACTACTCAAAGATCCAGATACCCAAAAGGGACAAATGGCAGCACAGTCCCAACTGTGTGACCGAGGACAAGTGAGGCCCGGTCCCGACTCAGAACACGTCGGCGCCAGCCGCCCTCTTACGTTTTGGGGAGCGACGCGTTCAGGGCTGTTGTTTCTGCGTCCAGGGATCGGCAGTGGGTGGACGACTTCCCCCTCCACCGCAGCGCCTGCGAGGGTGACACGGAGCTGCTCTCCAAGCTCCTGGACAGCGGCTTCTCGGTCAAACAGCTGGACAGCGACCACTGGGCCCCCGTCCACTACGCCTGCTGGTGAGGCCAACGCCCCTCCCGCTCCTCGTACCCCCCCCCCCTTTTTCCGGGGAGAGTTTTGGTGAAGCTGGCGTCTGGTCGCACGCAGGCACGGTAAAGTGGAGGCCACCAAGCTGCTGCTGGAAAAGGGCAACTGCAACCCCAACCTGCTGAACGGCCAGCTCAGCTCCCCCCTTCACTTTGCAGCCAGAGGAGGCCACGCGGAGATAGTGCAGCTCCTGCTGCAGCACCCCGAGATCGACAGGGTAGGAAACACGCAGGACTGTTACTGGGAACAAGAGGGGGCCTCGTGCGGTGGCTCCTGTGTGTTATCTGTAGATCGTGGAGAGATTATTGCACAGATATCCACTATAATGTCATCGGTGTAGACCAGGGGTCTCCGACCCCCTCCCCAAGGGGCCGTGAGGCTGCAGGTTCTGGTCCCACCAGTCCAGCTCACCCAGTTTGACCAGTCAGCTGTTGAAGACTCAGATGAGTTGATGAAGTGAGTCCAGTCTGGTGCTGCTGCTGCTGGGTTGGACCAGAACCTGCAGCCTCACGGACCTTTGGGGGGGACCTGGAGACCCCTGGTGTAGAATCACTATAACATGTTGATTTTTTTATTTATTTATTTTTGCCAGCACATAGAAGACCAGCAGAAGAGGAGCCCTCAGCAAGTGTGTGAGGAGAACAAGCAGAACGAGTGGGAGGAGACGGTGAAGCTCCTGCAGCAGGCCGGCAGCAAACCTGTGAGTCTCCAGCTGGCCCCGTTTACATGGCAACGTTTGGAGGGGGGGGGGGTTTAGTTCCATTTAAGTCGTTGGTTCACACGGTACGAGCTCCAATGTGGGGCGATCCGGATACGCTCGGGCGTTGCTTAAATGCGACATGGAGCGGTTCCGGCGAGCGTCCACCTGCTCACGGTCTGAGCTGTTTTAAAACCTTTTCGACCCGTTTTTGGGATCAGTCTTCCCCTACGTGTTGTCGCTTCAGCGTGTTTAGGTTATGTAGGCGCGACTCCCAGTCAACGTTTTTTTGTCGGGCACACCAACGTTGCTCTCAAGAACGACTCCGCCTGCAAAAACGCCCGTTCCTCCTTCCAAGCTCTTCTGCTGCTGCTGCGACCGCGTACTTCCGTAAAGTCCCGAGGACCGAAACGCACCCCGGTGTACGCCTGGCCGCCACCCGCTGGCCCAACGCCAGCGCCGCACGGTTCGCCGTCTCTGGATGGAGAATCGCCTCCGATGTCGTCCGCGTGGGGAACGGCTTCGTTCGGCGCGGATTCGGAAAACGTCGGCCTGTAAATGTGGCGTGCGGTCACCAGGAGCTCATCACAGGAACTCGGTTGTTTAAAGCCTCTCGGACACCGTGTGTGTGTGTGTGTGTGTGTGTGTGTGTGTGTGTGTGTGTGTGTGTGTGTGTGTGTGTGTGTGTGTGTGTGTGTGTGTGTGTGTGTGTGTGTGTGTGTGTGTGTGTGTGTGTGTGTGTGTGTGTGTGTGTGTGTGTGTGTGTGTGTGTGGCTTTGTTGTGCGTGACTAAATGTTGTTTTCCATCACTAACGGGCTGCTTCAGCTCGTTGTGTGTCTTTTAAATCTCTTCTACCGTTTCCAAACTCTCATTTCTGATCTGATTACGATGTATCGTTTGTCACCTGGTGGTTGTTAGCAGGTTTACCAGGTGAACGCGCTGTTAACGAGTCTGCTGATGTTGTTGTTTGAGCAGTACGAGAAGGTGCGCATCTACCGCATGGACGGCTCTTACCGCTCGGTGGAGCTGAAGCACGGCAACAACACCACGGTGCAGCAGATCATGGAGGGCATGCGCCTGTCGCAGGACACGCAGCAGTACTTCACCATCTGGATCTGCTCCGAGAACCTCCGTAAGACGCCGCCGCCGCCCCCAGCAGCTCCTCCCGAGGCTGAGAAAACCAGCGAAACGTCGCCGGCCCGCGCCCCCGCGGTCCCTTGGGGCGAGACGTCGTGACCTCCTGCGTGTGCTTGTGTGTCAGACCTGCAGCTGAAGCCGTACCACAAACCGCTACAGCACCTGCGCATCTGGACGGAGATCGTGACGGACCTGACGGTGCTGGACCCTCAACGGGAAACGCCTCAGCTCTTCCTTCGCCGGGACGTCCGCTTACCTCTGGAAATCGAGAAGAAGGTAGCAGATCAGACCCAGGCCGCCGCCGCAGGCCACCTTCGGCGCGCGGCGCCTGACGCGCTCTGCCCCGCCCCCCCGTCCCGCCGCAGGTGGAGGACCCCTTGGCCATCCTGATCCTGTTCGACGAGGCCCGCCACTGCCTGCTGAAGGGCTTCTTCCCCGCTCCAGACAGCAAGCTGATCACGCTGGCCAGCCTCCTGCTGCAGATCATCTACGGCAGCTACGAGAGCAAGAAGCACAAGCAGGGCTTCCTGAAGTAAAGCCCGCCTCCACAGCACCCACGAGCCGCATCCACGCGGCGCGGGGCGTCAAACAAACACACAAACAAACACACAAACACACACACAAACACACAAACACACGGCGGTCTGCTCTCTTCCCGACAGCGAGGAAAACCTG
Source organism: Lagocephalus sceleratus (assembly GCA_911728415.1). Taxonomy (NCBI): domain Eukaryota; kingdom Metazoa; phylum Chordata; class Actinopteri; order Tetraodontiformes; family Tetraodontidae; genus Lagocephalus; species Lagocephalus sceleratus. Next base: position 2,083,027 of record CAJVRN010000219.1, on the reverse strand, counting down.
AAGTCGATCGTGCCGATTTCTAAGGTGAAGAGCAAAGCGTACCACTGGACCAGCAGGATCCTGCACGAGTACAAAGTACGTGCAGAATCGACCCGAAGCGCCCGCGGGGCCTCGGGCTCGGGCTGATGGCGTCCCCCCCCACAGGCCCTGAGCACCAGCGAGGGCGTGAGCAAAGAGATGCACCACCTGCAGCGCCTCTTCCTGCAGAACTGCTGGGACGTGCCCACCTACGGGGCGGCCTTCTTCACCGGGCAGGTGTACACCAAGGCCAGCGCCAGCAACCACAAGGTGCTGCGCGTCTATGTGGGCGTCAACACCAAGGGCCTGCACCTCATGAACATGGAGACCAAGGTGAGGGGGGGGGGCGGCTCCCGGGGGAGGGCGGAGAGTGAGAGAGCGCTGTGTCCTCAGGTGCTGCTCATCAGCCTTGAGTACGGAACCTTCATGTGGCAGCTGGGGCACGCCGACCAGTACGTCCAGATCCACAGCGGCAACAACAAGATGAACTTCATCGTGCACACAAAACAGGTGGGGGCGGGGCCGGGGGCGGGACGAGGGTGGGGCCGGGGTCGAGAGGGAGGGGTCAGGGTGGGGGCGGGGGGGGTCGAGGGTGGGGCCGGGGTCGAGAGGGAGGGGTCAGCGGTGGGGTCGAGGGGCATCTCCTCCATCTCAACCCTCATCCTCCTCCTCCTCTTTCTCCTCCTCTCTTCTTCTTTCTCTTCCTCTTCTTCTTTCTCCTCCTCCTCCTCCTCCCTCTTTCTCCTCCTCCTCCTCCCTCTTTCTCCTCCTCCTTCTTTCTTCTCCTTCTTCTTTCTTCTCCTCCTTCTTCTTTCTTCTCCTCCTCTTCTTTCTCCTCCTCCTCCCTCTTTTTCCTCCTCCTCTTCTTTCTCCTCCTCTTCTTCTTTCTCCTCCTCCCTCTTTCTCCTCCTCCTCCTCCTTCCCTCCTCCTCCTCCCTCTTTTTCCTCCTCCTCCTCTTCTTTCTCCTCCTCCTCCTCTTCTTTCTCCTCCTCCTCCTTCTTTCTCCTCCTCCTCTTTCTCCTCCTCCTCCTCCCTCTTTCTCCTCCTCCTCCTCCCCTCTTTCTTCTCCTTCTTTCTTCTCCTTCTTCTTTCTCCTCCTCTTCTTTCTCCTCCTCCTCTTTCTTTCTCCTCCTCCTCCCTCTTCTTCCTCCTCCTCCTCCTCTTCTTTCTCCTCCTCCTCCTCTTCTTTCTCCTCCTCTTCTTTCTCCTCCTTTCTTCTCCTCCTTCTTCTTTCTCCTCCTCCTCCTCCCTCTTTCTCCTCCTCCTCTTCTCCTCCTCTTTCTTTCTCCTCCTCCTTCTTCTTTCTCCTCCTCCTCCTCCCTCTTTTTCCTCCTCCTCCTCCTCTTCTTTCTCCTCCTCCTCCTCTCTTTCTTCTCCTCCTCCTTCTTTCTCCTCCTTTCTTCTCCTCCTCCTTCTTTCTCCTCCTCCTCCCTCTTTCTCCTCCTCTTCTTTCTCCTCCTTCTTTCTTCTCCTCCTCCTTCTTTCTTCTCCTCCTCCTTCTTTCTTCTCCTCCTCCTTCTTTCTCCTCCTCCTCCTTCTTCTTTCTCCTCCTCCTCTTCTTCTTTCTCCTCCTCCTCCTCTTCTTTCTCCTCCTCCTCCTTCTTTCTCCTCCTCCTTCTTTCTCCTCCTCCTCCTCCCTCTTTTTCCTCCTCCTCCTCCTTCTTTCTTCTCCTCCTCCTCCTCCCTCTTTTTCCTCCTCCTCCTCTTCTCTTCTCCTCCTCTTCTTTCTCCTCTTCCTCTTTCTTCTTTCTCCTCCTCCTTCTTCCTCTTTCTCCTCCTCCTCTTCTTTCTCCTCCTCCTCGCAGGCTGGCCTTATCGTGAAGCTGCTGATGAAGCTGAGCGGGCAGATGTCTCCCAACGACAAAGGCGTGACGGACAAGTACACCTACGGGTGAACGCCGTCGAAGGACGGAGGCCTCGGCCGCCAAAGCATCCCGGAGCAAAGTCGGCGAGCACGGAAAAAAAAAACAACAAACATTTCCCCTCTGAACTTTGATGAGTCACATTTTGAGTGCTTGTAAATATCTTTATTTAAGGTTTTGTTTTAATAAAATGCTGGATGAATTAATGCATTGCTGGTCTTTAGTATTATTATTGTTATTGTTCGTGGTAGTAGTAGTGGTAGTGGTAGTGGTGGTAGTAGTAGTGGTAGTAGTAGTGGTAGTAGTAGTAGTAGTAGTAGTATTTGGTTAATAAACGCAAATCCTTCAGGTTGATTACATTTCAGTATTTATGTTGCTGATTCTATAAATGCTTAAAGTGGCTTCCAGGAGTAATTATTTTGACTTTTAATACTTAAACGTGCGCTTAAATTAAAAACCAGCTACTTTATAACGAAGTTATGACCAAAAAAAAAAAGAACCAAACAAACTCACGAATCGATGTGAGGATAGCGCAGGTCCGTGACGTCATATAGTGAGACATGGGTTCAGGCGCGGGCAGCCAATCAGGAGCCTCCGCGGTTGACGGACAAGCGGCCGTCAGCCAATGGGAGGCGAGCGTTGGTCAGGCGGGGGCAGGACCTGAGCGCAGCCCCCTGGAGGTGGAGGTGCCGGAGCCGCGGTCCGTCCCATCACAACCAGCGGAGGAGCTGCTGCACGGGTCGGTCTGGGAACCCCCCCCCGGGAGCACCCTGTAACTTAAACCAACTTAAATCAACTTAAATCAACTTAAATCAACTTAAATCAACTCACCGACTCTGCGTCTGGAGCCGCGCGCGCGCGGGGGAGGCGGGGCGAACATGTCGACGCACCTGTACGAGATAAGCAGCAGGCTGCTCGGGGAGGCGGTCGGGAGGGTGCACGACAGCCCGACCACGGTGCTCCTGGCCGCGTCCTTCGTGACCCTCTCTCTGGGCTACCTGTCCAGGGTGCTGCTCGGCCCGCCGTGCGTCAAGGACGGGGTGAGTTGACGCCCGCCGGCTCACGTCAGCAGCAGGACGCGCGCGCACGCAACTTCTGACTCCCTCGCGCAGAAAGAGCCGCCGCACATCCCCTCCAGCATCCCCTTCCTGGGCCACGCCATCGCCTTTGGGAAGAGCCCCATCGAGTTCCTGGAGAACGCGTACGAGAAGGTAAGTGCGTCCTGAACGGGCCCGGGGGCCGTGACCTTTGGTTGACCTTGACCTTTGGTTGACCTTGACCTCTGGGCGAGCTTGACCTTGTGCCGCTGCGCCCCAGTACGGCCCCGTGTTCAGCTTCACCATGGTGGGCAGCACCTTCACCTACCTGCTGGGCAGCGAGGCCGCCGCGCTCCTCTTCAACAGCCGCAACGAGGACCTGAACGCCGAGGACGTCTACTCCAGGCTGACCACGCCGGTGTTCGGCAAAGGGGTGGCCTACGACGTCCCCAACCCCGTGAGCGCGCCCACCCCCCGTCGACGCTCCCGCGAGACGCCCGCCCGAACTGAGCGTCTCCCTCCCCGCAGGTTTTCCTGGAGCAGAAGAAGATGCTGAAGACCGGCCTGAACGTCGCCCACTTCAAGGAGCACGTGAAAATAATCGAGGCGGAAACCAGGGAGTACTTCCAGAGATGGGGAGACGCCGGCGAGAGAGGTACGGCGGCCCCGGGGGGCCCTCGCCGCGCCGCCAAAGGCCCGGATTGAGCCCCCCCCCCCCCCCCAGACCTGTTCGAGGCGTTGTCCGAGCTGATCATCCTGACGGCGAGCAGCTGCCTGCACGGGAAGGAGATCCGCGGCCTGCTGGACGAGCGGGTGGCCCAGCTGTACGCCGACCTGGACGGGGGGTTCACGCACGCCGCCTGGCTCCTGCCCGGCTGGCTGCCGCTGCCCAGCTTCAGGTGAGGGTCGCCGGGCGCTCTGGGGGGCGGGGGGTCGCGCCCGGAGGTGATCCCGCTCGTCTCCCGCGTAGGAAACGGGACAGGGCCCACCGCGAGATCAAGAACATCTTCTTCAAGGTGATTCAGAAGCGCCGACAGTCCGGAGAGAACATCGACGACATCCTGCAGACCCTCATCGACGCCACTTACAAGTAAGACCCGCCCCCCCCCGCAGGCGTCGTTTCGCCCTTCCTTCGGTCACGCCCCCCCCCCCGCAGAGACGGACGGCCGCTGAACGACAATGAGATCGCGGGCATGCTGATCGGCCTCCTCCTGGCGGGGCAGCACACGTCGTCCACCACCAGCGCCTGGCTGGGCTTCTTCGTGGCCAGAGACCGAAGCCTGCAGGAGCGCTGCTACGCCGAGCAGAAGGCCGTGTGCGGCGAAGACCTGCCGCCGCTCGACTTCGACCAGGTGACGCTTTCGCCAACCTTTCGCGAGGGCTCCCGGCAGCGCGAACGCGGCGGACGGGCTCTCGCTCCCCCTCCTGGTTTCACGCCTCGTCGACGGACGCGAGACTCCGTCGGCGATAGAACGGGATGCTTTTATTTTGAAGTTCGGTTGAAGCGCGACCGGCGGTCTGAACCTCCTGTGGGTCCGCAGCTCAAAGACCTCAGCCTGCTGGAGCGCTGCCTGAAGGAGACGCTCCGCCTGCGCCCCCCCATCATGACCATGATGAGGATGGCCCGCTCCCCTCAGGTGACCGCCCCTCCCTCCTCGCGCTCCCACCCGCGTCCCGTTCGTGCCCTCACCCCCCTTCCCCCCCCCAGACGGCGGCCGGGTACACCATCCCCGTCGGCCACCAGGTCTGCGTCTCCCCGACGGTCAACCACCGCCTGTGCGACGCCTGGGACCGGAGGCTGGAGTTCAACCCCGACCGCTACCTCAGCGACGGCCCCGCCGCGGGCGAGAAGTTCGCCTACATCCCCTTCGGAGCCGGTAAGAGCTAAATCCCCCCCGCCCCCCCCCGAACTCTCGCCGAGGGTGACGGTTTCCGGGTTTTGGGTCCCTCCCGCCAGGCCGCCACCGCTGCATCGGGGAGAACTTCGCCTACGTCCAGATCAAGACCATCTGGTCGACCCTGCTGCGCATGTACGAGTTCGAGCTGGCGGACGGTCACTTCCCCACCATCAACTACACCACCATGATCCACACGCCGCACAACCCCGTCATCAGATACAAGCGGCGGCCCCAGTGAAGGAGCCTCGGGGCCTTCCCGGATCCTCCCTTCAGGAGCAGTCGGCCGCTCTGCCCAGAAGTCCGACTCCGCCACTTTGTTTGCTCTCAAAAAAAAAACGTGTTTCCGGAGAAAAACGCGTTTGGGTTGGGAATCTAACCGAGCGGCGGCGGGGTCCGGTCCTCAGGGGGGGCTGCGATCCGGCTCGGGTTTTCAGTCCTCCCAGGTGGAAAACAGCCAGGGAGGTCAGAAAACCCGGCCGGATCGCGGCCCCCCGAGGACCGGACTCGCTGACACTGGAAACACGGATGTTAATGTTCATGATGTGAATCCTGTTAAAACAAACAACAAAAGGCCTCCAATACGGTGCATTTGTCCACTGGAACTCTAGAAAATGTGCGTCTGTAGTCTGGATTACGCAGTGAAGTGCTAACCCTGCTGAACAGCGCAAACGCTTTTAAAGTTGAATCGATAAATGTTCAAATATGACACAAACATAGAAACTCTGTAATCCTGCACCTCTGATGAAGCCAGTAACACACTGTAGTTTAGGAGTACCGCACATCGTGCGTCGTTATTGGACTGTAACTCAGTTTGGCTCTGACAGGTTTACGAATAAAGAAACTCACCGGAGGACGTTTTTTTTCCGAGTCGTCGGGAGTTCGTCTTTTCCAGATGCGGCCGCCTGTTACACGCGAATCACCCACGGCGGCTCCAAATATCGTAATCCTCTTTATTACAGTTTTTGCCAAAATATCCAGAAAAGTCGCAGCTCCCACACTTTACAAAAATACATTCTCTACAAATGTCCTCTGAACTGGGCCTGGCCTAAACAAAACACAGTGTAGTGTAGAATAACCTGTAGCAGCCTTCTTAAGAATAAACCCACACATTCTGTACATAACGCTCCACCCACACCACACAAACATAAATTAATCACAAGGTCTTAAATTAGCATTTAACAAATATACATGATTGTAGTTCATCCACAACGAAGAGGCAGATTCAATCACAAACATCGCTGTTTTTTCAAGTGCTGGCGACAGACAGTCTGAGCAAGAACGTTGTCGTACGCTGATAAAAAAAAGAAGAAAAAGGGGCGTTTTGGTCCGTATGCAAAGGTAAAGTTCACACGAGACTGATAGAAAACAGCAGGACGCTCAGCACGAGAAAAGGCAACTCAGTTTCTTCAAGCCAGGGTTAAGTTGATGGCGTCTATCTTCTCAAGCCAAAGTGCAACGGAGCGTATGAAGTAGCACCTGCAGAGAGACACCGGGGTGAACATGTGTCATGTGAGCAGCAACCAGGACGGCTAGCATGCTTCCTCATGTGTTTTTGGACACTTTAATAGTGGCGCTCGTATTTACACCTGAAAATAAACCAACATTAAAACTGTGCAGGAAGAAAGAAGTTTAGTGGTGACTTTTGTATTACCTTCTTTATTTACTTACTTATTACCTCCACCAAGGAGTCAGTCAGTCAGTCAGTCAGTCAGTCAGTCAGTCAGTCAGTCAGTCAGTCAGTCAGTCAGTCAGTCAGTCAGTCAGTCAGTCAGTCAGTCAGTCGTCTGTCTGTCTGTCTGTCTGTCTGTCTGTTAGCAACATAACTCAAAAAGTTCCTGACCGATTTTGATTAAACTTTCAGAATTTGTTGTAAATGTGAAAAGGAAGAACTGGTCTCATTTTGGAGGTGATCCAGAAGAAATCCTGGATTCTGGATCACTTTGTTGGTTAACATTGTGGTAAATGGGGCCAAAGGACCTGTTGCGCTTGGCGGAGGTCTGCGCTCCCCGAGTGCTTTCTAGTCTTGTTTACATTTAAGTGGCTTAAAGGTGAAAATGATCTCTTCTTATACGCTGAGAAAAAAACGAGAAAAGAAGCGGATCTCCTCGACGGAGCAGATGTTTCCATGTCACCTGATGTCACGCTGCCCAGCCTCCTCTGCAGCGCCTCCAGCCTGGAGATGTAGTCGGTGAGCGCCCGGTCGGGGTCGTAGCTCTGCAGGTGGGAGCAGGTGAGGGCGCCGTGCTCTCCGGCCAGGTGGAACCTGCGGGAACACGCGGGCCGTTGAGGGGGGCGGACGAACGTCGGGCTGGGGGGGGGGGGCGGCGTACCTGTGGTGGTGCGTGGAGGAGGCGGCCGACCTGGGCGACTCGCGCCCGCTCCTGCCCCGGCCCCCGGGGCCCCCCCCGCTCCTGTAGGTCTCCAGGCCGCCCGGGTGGAGGTACGGGGAGTCTCTGGCGTCGGTACCCGCCAGCACCTGCCCCGCTCCGTTCTTGCTCACGGCCCCGCAGGGGGCGGAGCTTATCCCCGTCGTCCTGTGCCACCTCTTCACCAGGAATCGCATCCTAAACGGAACACCCCAGGTTTTTATTTTCGGGAAACGGATCCCGACCCGGGGGGCAGCCGGTGAGGCAGGCGCCTACCTGGAGAGGGCGATGGAGACCCGGACGGCGGAGCGGAAGCGCGTGAGCCCCCGGCGCCGCTGGCTGACGGGGTCCAGGCCGGCGAGCGCCGGCTGGCCGCCCATGCGGGTCAGCAGGGACAGCGTGGCTTCCTCACACTCCTGGAATCCTCCCAGCAGCAGCAGCAGGTACTTCTTCTGGTAGACCAGCGCCTTGCGGAAGCTCTCCGACCTCAAGTACTTCCCGTAAATCCTCTGAAGGAGAAAACGGGGAATGAACGGCGGGAACGAGGAGCGGCGGCGTCCCGGAGGCTCCGGCGGACCTTGAGGGCGGCGTTGTCCGCCTCGGGCCCGGTGACGTCGCGCAGGGCGTCGCTCCGGATCTCCCCTCGCAGCCGGGCCACCTGGGCCTGGGCCTGGTGCAAGGCCCTCTCCAGGCGGACCCTCTCTCTGGCCCAAGCCTCCCGCTCCTGGGAGAGCAGCGTTCCCGACGGGTCCGGCTTTGACGCTCCTTTCCTGAAGGTGAACTGGAGGAGCGAACCCAACAAAGAATCAACAACCGAAGCCTTTGTTCTTCAGCTTTGATCATCCGGGCGCCGCCCTCGGGCACTCACGCCGTCGCCCGTTCCCAGCCCGGCCTGCCGGTAGCGCCTGATCTCTTCCTCCAGCCGGAGCGTCTGGTTCCTCAGGTCGTTCTTCTCTTCGGTCAGGCGGCTGACGAAGCCGGTCAGCTCGGCGTTCTGCCTGAGCAGCCGCTGCGTCAGCGTGCCGGAGGGGCCTCCCGCCGTCACGGAGACGCTCTGCGGACAGACGCGAGAGTCACTCACGACCGCCTCCGCCGCCGCCGCGGGCGAACGAGAGCGGCGCCCGACCTCGGGTAGCAAGGCCGGACCGGGGGCCTGCTGTAGCGCCGCGATGACCTCGTCCACGCCGGACTGCACCCAGGACAGGTCTTCGAGGTCGACCTCGGCGGTCGGCCTGTGGCGGGGGGGGGGGGTGTAAAGCGGACAAGCTGAAGGCGGTTCTGAGGTTCTGTGGTTCTGAGGTTCTGTGATGGGTCTTTCTTTACCTGCCAGGAGGTGTGCTCGCCATGCTGCCCACCCTGGAGGAAATGAGGTAGAGTTTGCTCAGGACCTTGTCCGCGGCGCTCCAGGGGCCGCAGGCGGCGGGAGAGGCGCTGGGCGGCGGGAGGCTTCCGCTCTTCTGCTGGAAGACCCAGTCTTTGGTGCGGTCGGTGGTGTCCCCCAGCGAGACAGCCTCCTTGTTGAACAGTAGCAGGTTTTTTTTTTCTTTGTGAGTTTCACGCCGGACTGGATGACCCGCGGGACCTTTGGCCAGTCCACTCACCTCCCTCGCGCCGCCCCGCTCCCTCAACCAGTACAACTTCTCCTCCAGCCGCTCCCTCTCCTCCTCCAGGCTCTTGCTTCTCTCCAGCTCTCTCCCCAGCTGCTCCTGGCTCTCGCAGATTTGGGCCTCCAGCGTCCCCAGCTGCGCCCGGGCCACCCGCAGCGCCTCCTGCTCTCGCCTCAGCCTCTGGTGGCCCAGGGTCAGCTCCTCCTCCTTCTGCACCACCTCCAGCCTCTGGACCTCCAGCTGACCGAGGAGGCGCACCACCTGCAGGAGCAAATACGACAGAGTAAAGGCGTGGTTAGTTTTTGATACCGCTCTTATTTTCTCTCTCTATTTTATCTCCTCTCCCTCTCCTCTCCTTCTCCTCTCCCTCTCCTCCTCTCTCTCTACCCATCTGTCCATCATCAGGAGGGTCCCCCCACATGAGCCTGGTCCTGCTCAAGGTTTCTTCCTGTTAAAGGGGAGTTTTTCCTTGCCACTGTTGCTTGTCTGGGGTTAGGTCCTGGGATCCTGGAAAGAGCCTTGAAACTATTTCTGATTGTAAAAGATGCTATAGAAATAAAGATTGATTTGATTTGATCTTATTTTAAAATGCTATAAAAACCCACCTGGGCGTGTTTGTCATCCAGCTCTCTCTGCAGCTTTTCCAGCAGACTGCCGTCCACTTCCTGCCTCGCGCTGTCCTCTTCTCGCTCGCTGGAAGGAGCGCTCCTGGCGGGGGGCCCCGTCCGCAGCTCTCTCTCCCTCCCCAGCGCGGTGTTCATCTCCAGGGCCTTGGCTTGCTCCGTCTCCAGCTGGACTTGGAGCTCCTGGAGGCGCCTGTGGAGGCTCAGGCGCTCCTGCTCGGCCTGCTCGGAGAGCCGAGTGGAGGCCTGGCGCTCCTCCCCCAGGGTGGCGGTGAGCTGGGCTACGCGACCCTTCTGCTCCTCCACAGTGAGCTGCAGGTCCTTCAGAGAGAATGAGGCAAGGGAGGGGAGAGTTACTGAAGCGGGAGGGAGGGAAAACTCTCTGAAAAGTCTCTGACAGGAAGGAGTTTGCACCGAGAGGAAACCTACAGCTCATCAGAGCACCAACGAAGCAGAAAAAATCCCCAGGTTAAACCTGATGAGATGATGAAGCTGTTTACTGAAGAATCCACCAACATCTGGAGCTGTGGACTCCAACAATTAGTTGTTGTGAGCTGCTTGACTTTGACACGTACCATCCTGGCTCCTCCACACCCGTCTGACTCTTTCCACAACACCTCCCCCTCCCACACCCTCAGATGCCCCCCTATATCCCCCGACACTGAAACACACAGGCAATGAGTTTTGGCTTCATGTTTTGTGTTCTGGGCTCAACAACGTGCTTAAGCAACAGGCGTTAGTCGTGCCAACTGACATCATTGTGAGACAATTATGACGGTGAAACATCCAACATGTCTGTGTGTCGACCTGTTAGTGAAGGATGAACGTGAATGTGCGTCAGATTGTGATTTCTCTGTACTCTTTGGGGGTTTGGTGTGTTGCTCTTACCTCTAATTCCTCTTTTCTGCTCTCCTCGTACCTGCCGGTCTCACACCTTTCCTTCTCCACGGCCCACTGCAGATCTCTGCTTCTTTTCTTCTCCTCCGTCAGACGGTCGTTCAGCGAGTCCACCTCAGCAGCCTTCTGCGACACCTCGGCCCTGGTGACCAAAACATTTATATGAGATTTGAGACTTCATCACCATTAATGTTAAGACTCAAGTTTTGTGAGTGTTGATGTTGACAGGGAGTAAAAAGTGAAAAAAAGAAGAGAAAAGCTGCCTGAACATTTACGCTGAATTGTTATTGCTGAGATCATTTTCCTTCGTTTTCATTTTACTACGTCATCTATCAGGTGCTGTGATGGCTACACGCCTGTGAAGGCGAGTCACATCTCACCTGAGCGTGTCCAGCTCTTTGAGGTGTTTGTGCTGAGCCTTGAGTGTGGTCTCCAGCTCCAGTTTAGTCTGAGACAGTTCCCCCTTCAGCTCCTCCATCAGCAGCCTGCCACTCTCCATGACTCCTTCTCCTCCTCCCCCCTCCCTCTTTTCAACCAGACTGCGTCCCGTCGATCCACTGTGATGAATGTGTTCGAGTTGAACGCGGAGCTGATGAATCTCAGACATGAGGCTGGACCTGTCAGCGACGTGGAGGGAATCCATGGCCTCTCTGTGCTGGGCATCCTGCAGCGGGTTCACAAACACAGCACACGCTTGGATAAAGAGCACCACATGTGATACAGAACAAGAGAGAGGGACAGAACTCCTGCTCCTGGACGCTGTATTCAGCTTTAAGTTTACATTTCTGTAATACTACTTAACGTCAAATGCATATCAAATTAGGAGTTTCACATGTCATAATTACAGCAGTAAACATTTCGGGGGGTCAAAGCCAGATGTATTCGGGCTTCACTGCTGACCTGTTCAGCCAGCCTCCGCTCCAGCTGATTGAGGTGGATGATTGCGTCGCTGGTGTCCAATGCGTCCAGCTGGCTGTAGAGGGCGCTCTTCAGCACATTCCGTTCACTCAAGAACACTCGCCGCACCGCATCCAGGAGCTGCGCTCGCCAGTCCTCATCGCCTGATGTCTGCAGGGGAGCAGAGGGCACACCGGTGAACACGAGGGCACCAAATAATAACAACGCTACTGAGAATACAAAGTCTTTCTGTGCCCTCTACCTTTATCTGTATGTGCGTGATGAGGCCTTTGAGAGACTCCACGGTTGTCAGTAAATCATCTCTTTCCTTCATCCAGCCTTGAACGTTGGTCGACTCCCCTTCAGAGATGGGGAGCTCGGACAGAGAGAGCACCTGCATTCCCTCCTGGTGGACCTCTCGAAGTAATGTCTGCACAAAAAGTAGATTTGCATCCAGCTCCATTAGGAAATATAAAAAATATATAAATATAATAATTATATATTTATAATTTCACCCTGAGAAACATTTTTCTATTCTTCTAATTCCAATTAAAATTAAAATCCCACTGTCAAATAATACCACTGTCCACATCTGCTCATAATAAGTGCAATTAAATAATAAGTAATAATATAAATAATAAGTGCAGTTTACCTTGATTCTGTCTGGAAGGGCGTCATCTGGGTCCCTCCTGGCACCCTCCGGAGTGGTTCGTAACTCCTGCTGCAAGCTCGGGATGTCAAATCCGGTGCGTTGGCTGTAGTCAGAGCTGCTGTCTGTAAGAGGACAGAGGCCCAAGTATTAACACGCCACATTTAGGCTCAAGCGCTAAACCCTCACGGTCTGTGATCCTAGCTGTGGTTGAATGAACAACTACTGTGTTGTTAAGGGGAACCCGATTTAAACCGTGACCACAACCTGAAACAAGTCTGCATACAACACTGACGCGCCTTACCGCTTGTGTAGTCATCTCTGAACAGTGATGCAGGCCGCTCTTGTCTTGTAGATTGGACCTGGTCAAATTTTAAACAAGACACAGCAAAACAACGATGCTCGTTACGTCTTGCAACTATGACCTGTAAATGTGCAGCTAGGGGAGTACTTACTGCACTGAAATTAAACTGGGATGCCAGATTTCCTGTCCTCACCTCTGGGGAGCGCAGCTTGTCGATGACAGCCTTCAGGGCCTTACACTCCTCCTCTAAGGCCTGCGCGTCTCTGCGGAGGCTCTCGCTCTCCGAAATGTGCCGAGCCTCCATATCCAGGATCTCTGCTGCGTGGAGCTCCTGCATCTGCACGATCTTCTCCTGGAACTCTCTGATCACCTCGTCCATCTCGTCATTCCTGCCAGCCGCGCCTTCGGGGCTGAGGTCAGGGAGGTGGAGGTGTTCGGTCTGTGTGAAGGAGTGTGTCACAGCCACGCTGTGCTGCTCGGCTCTGCTGCCCGGCCGGGCGCTGTAAGATTTACTGGAGGCCTGGTTGGACGTTTTCCTGGAGACTGTTGGTTTATCCTTTGCGGTGCTTCCCTTGCCAGATGGCTGTTTGACTCCTTTTCTCTTGGGCTGAGCGGTGGAGGAGGAGGAAGCAGAGGAAAGAGGCTGTGGAGATGGAGAGGGAGACGGAGAGGGGGGAACAAAATCTACGGCCCTCACCAACTCTTTTTGGACATCCTGAAGCTCCTCTTTGAGCTTAGAAATAGAGAGTTCACGAATGTGGACTTCTTCCTGAAGTCGCTCATTATGTTGCCTGAAACTGTTCAGATTTTCTTCGCTGGCATCCAGATTACTCCTCATCTGCTGGAGCTCCTCTCTCAATTCAGATAATGAACCTTTACAGATTTGAAGTTCCTCCTGAAGTTTCTCATTATGCTGCCTATGAACACTGAGTTCTCTTTCTGTACTTTCCAGATTGCTTCTCTTTTCCTGAAGCTCCTCTTCCAGTTGAGACATCGAACCTTCGCACACTTGAAGGTCTTCATGAAGTTTCCCTTGATGTTCCTTGTAGATACTGAATTCTTCTTCTGAGGTATTCATATTCTCCCTCAGCTTCTGGAGCTCCTCCTCCAGTTTAGATACTGAGAGGTCACGGAGGCGGAGCTCCTCCTGAAGCTTCTCACTGTGCTGCCTGTTTGTGTGACGTTCTTCTTCAGTGGAATCCATCTTCTCTTTCAACTCCTGAAGCTCCTCTTTTAGTTTGGATATTGAGAGGTCACGGAGCTGGACGCTCTCCTGAAGTTTCTCATTTTGTTGCCTATTGCTGTCAAGTTCTTGTGTGATATCCAAATTCTCCCGCAACTCCTGAAGCTCCTCTTTCAGTTTAGATATCGAGATGTCGCGAAGGTGGAGTTCCTCCTGAAGCTTCTCGCTGTGCTGCCTATTACTGTCAAATTCTTCTTTAGTGAAATCCATCTTCTCTTTCAACTCCTGAAGCTCCCCTTTTAGTTTGGATATTGAGACATCACGGAGGTGGACGTCCTCCTGAAGCTTCTCACTGTGTTGCCGATTGTTCTCAAATTCTTCTTTAGTGAAATCCATCTTCTCTTTTAACTCCTGAAGCTCCTCTTTTAGTTTGGATATTGAGAGGTCGCGGAGCTGGACGTCCTCCTGAAGTTTCTCATTGTGTTGCCTGTTGCTGTCGAGCTCCTCGTTGGTGGTGTCCACCTTCTCTTTCATCCCTTGAAGCTCTTCTTTCAGTGTAGATATCGAGGCATTGTGGAGGTGGAGTTCCTCCTGAAGCTTCTCATTGTGTCGCCTATAACTTTCAAGTTCTTCTTTGGTGGAAGCTGGATCATTTCTATCCTCCAGGAGAAGCTCTGTCTGGTTGGCTCTGCCTTCTGTTTTTACCTTTAAAAAAACATTAATATGTTTATTCAAAAGAGTATACCCGAATATATAATACAATCGTACAATTCAGTTCTATACAGATATAGAATAACTCCTGGTTGAAATGCTAAAGACACTTACTTGGCAAAGCTCCCCACTGAGGTGAGCGATGGTCATTTCCCGCTCCTTTAAAGGTAAAAATTTCACATAATAAAAATGTTAAAATCATCAACACAACACAAATATTTAGGTGTGGTGTGTGTGTGTGTGTGTGTGTGTGAAGAAAGCCCAAAACATCCTAAATGTCTAGTGTCTGTACCTGCAGCAGCTCCTGAAGCTTCTCCAACCTCTCCCTGCAGCTGTTCAGCTCCTCTTTGGTTGCAGCTGCTTCATTCTGGGCCTCTGTTAGTTCTTCTTGAAGCTCAGACACCCTGCCCTCATGCGCTCTGGATGACACCTAAAAAAGAAGGTCAATATTACACAGACACATTCCATGTTAGGATTCTATCAGGTTGGGAGAAAATGTTCAACATGCCTTCTCAAGTTGGTCCTTCAGCTTCACTATTGTAACATTTTTCTCCTGGAGAGAGGCAGACGTTACTTCAACAGTTGAAATACTCTCGTTTTGTTCATAAACCTTGGGGGCGGCACTTACCTGCAGCTCCTCTTGGAGTCTGCCACAGGTTTCCTTGTAGCTGACTAGCTCCTCTTTGGTGGCCAAGACCTCTGCTCTGGCCTCCTGTAACTCCTGCTGAACCTCTGACGGTGATGGAGGGCCGTCTGAACGCAAGGCCTGATGAGAAGGTCAGAAAGATTTCCTTTAAGTGGGTTTTGAGAGTTTAACCACACAGTTCTTAAAAGCTCTAATATGCTCTCATAAAGAGAAATCCATTTTGGTATGTCTACTAGGGAATAGAAAACTAAGAATTTCCTTAATGTACTAAATAAAATGTATCTGACCTCAAAAAACATGATTCACCCAAGAGCTCATTAGCACTCTTAAGAGCACAAATGTAATTTCAGTGGTTATAAATGTAAAAAAAAATATCAGTGCAAAGTACTGTTTTCCAGGATTATTGGCTTATTCTTATAATGAAGCTAACTGGTAATTTATCAATACTTAATATAACTAGTTAACTTAGTAGTGACTCTCACCTCCAGCACTGGCGATGTTCTCTGGTGTGTCTGGGTCTTCATCTGTCTGAGCAGACCCATGAGCACAGACAGCCTCTTCTCGTACTCCAACACCTCCTCCTCAGAGCTGGAGAGCAGCTGCTTCTGGAGTTCCTGATCCTTCTGTATCCCACAGAGTCCCACCTCCAACTCTTGAAGCCTCTGGGTCAGATGCGAGACCTTCCCTGTGGAAACCGGTCTCACCTGTCCCAGCTCACTGAAGTCCATTTTTGGAATACCAAAGTCACCGAAGTCATAGCTCTGTGGTTCAACATTTGGCATCAAGCGCGGCTCCACATGCCCCAGTCTCTCCTTGGTTTCTTTGGATACTTCAGGCTGCTGCTGGATGGTGAGCACCTCATTCACCTTGTCTCTGAGATTCACCTCCAGCTCAGATGCCTTCTGTTGCCAATCCTCGGCATGTCTTTGGGTCTGCTCCAGTTGGAGGCGACAGTGTCTTAACTCACATTCCTTTTCGCTGACCACGTCCTCCAGCTCTTGGACACGGAGACCCAGTTCTTCCAATCTGGATGCAGCACTTTGCTCCAAAGCTTGCACTTGGGCCTGCATGACTACAAGACCAGCAGTTTTCTGTATGAGAGCATCTTCCAGTTCTGCGTCTGCACTCTGTAGCTCTTTTGTTTCAGCCTTTGTGCCCTCTTTCAAACATAGATAATTCTCCAACAGCTTGCTGTGTTCTGTTTTGAGTGTTCTGAGCTCCTTGGTGGCCAGATCCATTCTCTGCTCCATTTCTTCGTACTGCTCTTTATTTTGCACCCATGCGGAGCTCTCCAGCTCAGCCCTGGTGTCCTCATCTTCCTCTGATACCTGCTTCTGCTCAATGTTGGTCAGCTCCTGCTGAAGTTTATCTATGACAGCGTTCAGCTGGTCAAGCTCCTCTTCGTTATTCCTCCTCAGTCGCTCCTGTTCACTTTGCAGACACTCCACCTGCGACTCCAGTTCTTTAATTGCTTCTTCCCTGTCATTGAGTTCCTTTGGAAAAAAAAGTTTACAGCGTAAAATATTTGATTGTGCTTTGACAGCTGGTGATTTTTAGTAAAAAAAACCTCTGAGCCACCTCTGTGCTTGGAATGAGTTATGTGTCGAATCAGAATTGGTATTAGATTTTTGAAATTTAACTTGAAATATTTGACTCAGAGGCTTTCGAGGCCACCACATGAGCAGATAATCACCTTCAAAACACACAATGGTAGGAATACTTACCAAAATAAAACAACAAAGACAGCCCCAAAATAAAAAAGCAACCAAAAAATAACGGTGGAAATGAAACTACAGACCACACGAACACACAGTGATGTACAACCATGGAACTATGCATACTCTAAACAGACCTTTTTGTCTATTTCGTATGCATATTCTGTTACCTTGTTATCAGAGGTTGTGTCCATGTGTTGAAGCTTAGTGATCTGTTCATTAAGAAGTGTTATTTCCCTGTCCTTCGCCGCCATCACCTTCAAAAGTCAGAGATTGTAATGTGACGGCTATTAATGAGCATGCCAAAGGAAAGTCCACTCAGGCAGTGTTGTGGCGGTTTACTGAGGGTGCACTGACTGAGGCAAGGAAGGCGAGTTCCAGCAGTGGAACTTTGCAAGCAAAAAAATTATGTTAAAAAAAGAAAAATAACACCTTGCCGAGTACAACTAGTAAAATTCTGCAATTGTGTTGATATCAAATACATAGTGAAAGTTACACGGTTGCATGACTGAGTCAACCAGACAACAAATCATATTTTAATACTACTGAAATCACACATTGGGCTACTGTGTTGACAATAAGATAACGAGGCTGTGCAATGATCCTGTAAGAGCACGTCTATTTACCTGGAGGAGACTGTCTCTGGTTTCTAGGTATTCCTGCTGGCTGCTGATCTCTTTCCTCTGGATCTCCAGCTGCATGTGGAGCTGCTGAACCTCCTCACTCTTGTTCTCCAGCTCCTCTCTGAACTGCTCCAGCTGCTCTTCCAGATTGCAGATCTGAGTCAACAGATACACACGACACTTCACATCCTGGCAATAGCACAGCAGGTAGAAATTCTACTTTGGCTATTTTATTACATGACTATAATTAAAATGTAGTTAATTTTCAGATATATCCATGAGATTTGTGCCATTTTAAACGCGAGTCTGTTTGTCTCATTATTTCGTGTCTGTTTGTTTCAAGTTTGTAAGGAGAGTTGACCTGCACCCTACCTCCTTCTCTTTCCGCTCCAGAGCTTCTCTTTCTGTTTGTAATTGCGACTCCAGCGTTGTCTGTTTGGTCTCTGTGACGGCTGCATGCTGGTTCTTTTGTTCAACATGCAAAAGACACACACCAAACAAACTTTTTAGCCCGGATCCTGGTTAATTACAGCGGAGCGCAACAGTGAGAAAACAGAAAATCCCTGCACAATCCCTGTTTCTCATGGTTCGTAGCATCCTCTGCAACTACCATGTCATTTTAACACACTGTTTTAACAACATTTGGTCAGCTGGTGTTTGAGTTATTCAACCTTCTGTGAACACTGGGGGGCAATCTTGACAGTTGCTATTGCTACGTGTCATCACCAACAACAAACTGCCGGGTTGCTGTAGTAGACCCACCCACACATTGTTCTCTGTCTTTCCTCGTCCCACCCTCCTCCCATTCCTTTTTAGGCAGTCACCACAGCTACATCTTCACACACGCACAC
The DNA here is from genome assembly GCA_911728415.1 of Lagocephalus sceleratus. NCBI lineage: Eukaryota > Metazoa > Chordata > Actinopteri > Tetraodontiformes > Tetraodontidae > Lagocephalus > Lagocephalus sceleratus. The sequence goes on along the minus strand of CAJVRN010000219.1, from coordinate 2,065,139 downwards.
ACACACACACTCAGCCATGCTAAACAGCTAATGCTTGGGCCGTTATTTGCTTGTTTTCTCCCACATCCATCATCTCTCCCTCCCCCTTCTAACCTTCTCCAGGGACTCAGCGCTGGCCAGCAGGGCCTGCTCCAGCTCGCGGATGCGGCTCTCCAGCTTGTCAATCTCCTCGTCGCGCTCCTGCAACTCACGACGCAGCTGCTCGGAGCTGAGCAGCAGCTCACTGCACCAATCTGCCTTCTCCTTCAGCTGTGAGGTCAGGCGGTCCACCTGGTGGAGAGAGAGAGAGCGAGGGGGGGGGGAGAAATGTGGGGGAGTGGGAGCGGGACAAAGAGAGAGAAGGAGAGACGAGAGGAATTGTTAATGACATTCCTTCTCAGCCACGACTCGGCACGGCGTAGAAGATACACGCACAGCTAGCTGGGAGGTCAGCTGATCCACCTGAGAAAGGAGGAGGCTGATATAAGAATAAGTGCGGGGACAGATGGGAGAGAGAATTTCATTCAGGGGGGACACAAACCACAGAATAGACCACTGACCAGAAGGGCTGCTGGCAGTAACTCATCCATCTGTGAGATGGGAAAACATCAGCAGATAAGTGAAGAGGAGGGGGGGAAAAGGGGGTCCACAGGAGGGGGTTTGATCGAAATGATCTCAAGAACAGATTACTATTTAGATGGGTAAATGTTTCCTATGTTTTGCACTGATGCCAGGATATTTTACAGACAATGGTTTCATTAAGGGAGATAAAACACACCTCCTTGAAGGCAGCTATTCATTAAAGTTCATTAAACTCATGTAACTAGTGTGTGGGTTGGGCTCACACTGAAGTATTTTTGTGATTGCGGTTACAATTGCTCTTAAACAGATCATTTTAACAATGTCAGGAGGACCCTACCCTCCGCGTTATTTAGACTTACACAGTAAAGACAAATGGACACTGGAGGGCAGAGAGTGGGAGGGGAAAAAAGACTGCGTCCAAATGGAGATGTGGTATGTTGCAGGGGGAGGACAAGGGAGAGACAAAGTCAGGACGGGGTGAGGTAATTATTGGCTACAGGATTTCTAAAAAGGCACTACTTGTGTGGGACACTTGAATCTGCATAGAGCTAGAAGCAATACCTTAACGGAAACTCCATCCACCTGTAATAGCCATAGGAAGTCAGAACGTAGAGGCATAAAGGATCAGAGGTTGGAGAGTTCGAGGGTAAGTGGGGGGAAAAGCACTTAGTGAGCAAATGTGGCAGGAATCTCTAGAAATGATCAAAATAGAAGTTCTGCGGAGGGTAATTTCTTCTGGGACTCGGATGCACAAGAGGGAAACACCAAACCAGCAGCAAGCTGCAGCGTAACATGATTCAAACAATCACAATTAATGTTTCTTTCATACAGCAGGAAATGAACAGGTTGCTATGGTTTCTGTCCTGACGGAGCCAGATGAGCTTTCAGTAATTAGGACATTATATCATACAAGACATTATTCTCTCATGCAGATAACATTACGATATCACTCGGGAAAAAATAGTATTTCACTAATAGAATAAGTGAATTCTGTTAAGTGTTGCACCAGAAAACTTCCCTCAGCACCCCTGATACAGAAAATAAACACAATAATCCAGAATATCTTGATTAGTATCCATTTTGCAGTATAAGTATCAGGGTTGTAGCTGGTACAATACTGACAGCTAGTTAGCCATGAAAGCACCAGATTTAATCACCGATTAATTACGACAAGACCCATTCCTCCTCAATTATTAATATAAAAAAATGACTTGACGTGAGGAGTCTCAATGGCCAACACACTCTGGTTTCAGCTGTGCAGCACTCCCAGTATCACGGTATCATTTCCAAGGTAGCCCTATTGTTGTGCATTTATGAGATGTGCAGAAAATATGAAATCACCGTCCTCTGGCAGAGAACTGAGCTTTCTCCCATTACCTCCTGGTTTCTGTGCTCAGAGCCAGTCTGCTGCTTCTGCTGGCTCTTCAGCTGCTGCTCCAGTTTCTGGATCTCCTGCTGGAAGAAGTCTCTTTCGTGTTCCCTATCGACAGCTTGTTCCTGAGAAGAAATGGATATGAAAATGATAAATCAGGCTTGGCTTGTTCAGCTCAAAGACATCCTGAGATCAACGGTTTCTCTGTCTCAACTCCTCAGTGAATAGATCCAGAATCAGGTTTGCGAACCACTGCGTCACTAGCCTGTACTAAAATATTTTACGAGTACATGATCATGTTAATCTGCCTCTGCGTTGCTCATGCAGACATGTTTACCGTGGTTCTGAGTTCACATTTGTATTCAGCCACCAGACAATATCATGACCACATCTAAAGGACAGAATTAGGATTTAAAGCTTTACACTTCATATCACGGCTGGACTCCAAGTAAGGTGTTGAAGCATCTTAAAGATGACCAAGATAAATTGGTGACAGTGTTATAGTAGGTGTGAATATAATATCAGAGGTGGACAGGGGCACATAAATGGGAATGTTGGACTTTATTTCTGTGACTTACATCAAGGAATTTCCTGTTTTTCTCCAACTGCTTCTCCAGGGCCTGGATCTGCTGCTGGAGGTCTCCCCTCTCCGTCATCTGAGTCTGCTCCAGCTCAAACACCCTGCTGACCTGCTCCTCCAGCTCTGCCTCCAGAAACTTATTGTGCTTCAGGAGTTCAGCATTCTCCTTTTCTGCCTGACGCTGAACCTCCACCTTCTCTTTCATCAGTTTCTCAGTCTCCTCGAGCAGGTCTAGGAGATACAGGGCCACGAGTAAGTATCATTTTCTGACTTGTACATCTACATTACGCATTAGGTATTCTCCGCTCATGTTAGATTGCAATAACAGACTAGATGCTGAGACAATGAAGAGTCTGAAGTGGGTGTTATTTAATTCAAAGCTGATTTGTCATATTCTCCATTCTCCAGTGTTGCACTAACTTCGGACTCTTCAAACATCTCAGTCAACGTTCCACCACAATGTCCCATTACCACACATGAATGCCCATCATGATACTTAGTATTCGACTTCACAGCTCCACCAGTGAACAAGCCACACCGGGTTAACCAGGATCAAACCCCCGCAGGATTAGTGCAAAAGTAACAGGGTGAGTGAGAGTGCAAGTGACAGAACAAACGTGGACAGCCCAGACAGTGCAATATCCATGCCCAATAAGCATTTACAGGCAGGGGAGAGGGACTTCAGAAGAGCCAAACATCTCACTCACTCAAAGAAAAAGTGTAATCACAACATTTACGCATTGAAAATATTTTTGTAAAAAGAGAAGAAAAATCAGAGTGTAGATGATTGACAATTAGGAAAGAATGGTTACATATAATTCCCAGGTTACTTTCATTTGCCCATGCTCAAATAAGTGCCAACACCGACTCCAACACGATCAAAGTGACAAACTGGGACAAAATTAAGTCAAAATGAAAGGCTGAGGCAAAAAGTTAGTGAGTGAACCATTTCAGTTCAGAGTTAATGGCAAGCAAGCGCCAAGCTTTATTGGTGAGTTTCTGGATCAAGGTTAGAGATTCACCACCACTTAGCTAGGGTGGACAAGTAGAAGAACATATAATGAATATGACTGAGCCATGCTCAAAGTGGACACACCTGCTTCAGGTGCTGCAACCATTGCAGCTTCAACTAGGCCTACAGGAGGAATAAGAAAGCACAGGAATGTAACATGCTCTTGTTTGTGTCATGAACAGGAAAAGGGAAGGCAGAATCGCAGTGCATTTCTGGAGGAGTCAGTAACAGCCTAAAGCTGTAGACGGGGTGGTGAGAAGAGAGGGTTGTCTCACGAAACTGGTTTACTTCGTACCCGTAAATAAAAACACTCACCTGCACACATGAGAATGTACACATTCAAATCTTTCTGATAATACATGAGTCACGACAGAAAGAGGTGATTATTATCTTTGCAAATACCAGCGAATGCCCGATTACCTGTTGTAGGTGTGGAACAAATGCAGTAAATTCAAAATGTTGCAAGGAATATAATAAAAATCAAAAATTTACAGAATACTCATATTCATGAGACAGAATAAGCTAATTTTGATCAAATTTTCATTACAATAGTTTCACAATAAGTAAAGAAAATGTCTGTATATCTCTATATATAATGAATCTGATGGAACCCTGAGCTGGAGAACCAGCATGACTTTATACTGAATATAACACAGATCTCATTTTACTGAGTGATCACTTACAAATTCTCCCATAAATAAATCTACAATTTCTACCCAAGTTGTGATGCTGAACTCAGGTAGTGTTCAGGGCATGATGAATAAATTAAATGCTTAATAATTTACTTCTGTGAGGAGTGTGAGGACAGCCTGCGGGTGTTCTGTGAAAAACAATCTCTCCGCTTTTGTAATAGAAATACTAGGACACATACGAAGTTCACGGGGCCCAGCGTCCTCTCTCATGGCATCTTGTTGACGGGTTAGCAGCTCCCGCTCCTCCTGCATCTGCAGTCTCTCCTGCTCTAACTCATGCAGCCGGCTGCTGGTCACCTGTGTGAAAGAACAGCTTTCAGCTAAAAGCATAGTGCTTCACTCTGTGTGTGTGTGTGTGTGTGTGTGTGTGTGTGTGTGTGTGTGTGCATGTATAAAACTTAGTTTAATCAGAAAAGCATCCTTCAATGACTTATTCTACTGTAGATACGTGCACAGAGTCGGCAACTAAAGAGAAATAAATTTCCTTTCATTTCTTAAAGTACACATTGTATATTTGTCTGCTCTGAATGCACTCATTCACAGCTATATTTGACTACAGATGACTGAGATGCACCAGCAGCCTATGAGGGTGTCAGGCTGGTGTCACATGTGGTTTTCTATCATTTAATGCCTCACCTGCAGCTCTTGCTCAAGGGTCAGCTGGAGTTCCTCCTTCTGATGCAACTGTTCCTCCAATGCAGCCCGTTCTCCCGTGTAGCCATCAATGAGACCTGAGTACGACAACGGGAGAAAATGTTCATCTGTAATCATCTCTACACACACACATCTCAACACACACACACACACACACACAAGGTAATCTGATATAAATAATAGTGATGTAAAACCCATGGTTGCACAACAGCAGGCAGGGAGACTTATATGCATAGCAAATAAGGACACAAACACAGCATGTATGACCCATTTTGCTTGACATGAAGCACAACGCTGAGCTCTAAACACAATGAAATGCGCCATCATGTAGCGTACAGCTCTCTCACAGGTCAACAAGCATGAAGCAGTACGTTGTTATTCGCTTCAGAGGTGCGGGTTCTCACACGCCAACAGACCTGGGACAAACATCTCTACACTTCAGGTCCTCGTATGAGATTTTTTTTTGTTAACGTCCAACATTTGTCGAAGCAGCTGACCTTAACAGGTAGCATTTACTTGCTGCTTGTGTTATCAGGAGATGGCTGTTATTACGGACACGTTAACAGGAACCAAGCAGTGTGTAAAGTTTGTTTAAGGAGGGATCTTTCTAAGATACACAGCTTTTAGACAAACCCTATCCACTGAGGGCGGCTTTTCAAAACCGATATCAAAGTTTAATCCATAAGGCAATAACTTCACAGTATAATATCATTTTAAAAATACATTTTACTCTTTCTCTTTCTCCAGAAAGAATGCTGCATCAATTAATGGATCTATTTTTAGACCAGTTTTTATTAGGACACACCCTAATCTTTTCATTTGCACCTCCCAGTAGACAATGGTTGATGTCCTCAGGATAATAGACAGACCTCATGATGAATAGACTCAAATACGGCTCACTTGTTCAATAAAAAACAAAACACACACCTCAGGACTGGATTTTGATGTGATGTTGCAGCTGTCTGTAAAGGTTTATTTTACAATTCTGGAGTAATTATGCAAGTGTATTTGGAAATAGTGCCGTTGCCCTTGGTTAATGTCTAATGGGAACACCTTAGAAGTGAATGAGTGTTTACAGAGAATCTAAGCCCAAGAGCAGACGGGGTGAGGGGACTCCCCCTGGAGCTATTGGATGTCTTTTCCCATGGCTGAATCGTTAACATAAAAACCCATTTCTTCTTGTGGCCTTTGCCAGGTATGCAATTAAAAGTAAAACTAACTTTATACAGCAAGCATATAACTGTAGATCCAGATGGCACATTTATAGTAAAACGGTAAATTTTATAAAGTTCAACATAATTAAACAATATTAAACACATCCTGGACCTGAATTATTCCCTCTGCTCATGCTTCAAGATAGATAAAAACATGGCTGAGGGCCATGAGAGTCCAAATGCATTTTTATTTTCAGCTTGTAAATGATGGATCTATAGAACTACCGCTATATACAGATTTTTATTCTTTGTGGCCTTGATTACCGTGATGTTTTTGCACTTGTCTTTCACAGCTCTGCCCTTTTACATTAAAAGGGTAAAGCTTTTTATGGTGGCAAATATTTGTTAAGCTTACGCTCAGGAATACAGAGGACAAACTTTTACAAGGATCCTCATGTTGGAGATAAGATGTCATGATTGAAATCCACAAACTTAACTTGGGTGCACATACAAGCCCGATCAAAAGAGGTGACTGAAATGCAGTTCAAGTGCAAAGTAAATTCAGTCCAGTCTACTTGGCTGTGGTTTGTGGCAGATGTGGTTGCAACAGTTGGCATAATCATAACTATATTTTACCATACTCACTCAGAATTTGTAGTTGACTTATATGTTAGATTGCACGAGGGAGCACCTGACTAAACCAACTACAGATGGCCTCACTCTCTTTTTCCTTTCAAACAGCTGATCCCATCCCTCCCTGTTAGACCCCCTCCCCTGACGCATGTGTCTATTTATGTGAACTCCTCAGGCTCTGCACCGCATCATTACTGAGAAAATATTATCATCCCTGACTGGTTCCAAGATGCTTCATTGATGAAGAAGCTTTTGCAGAAGGACAGCAGGTCAACCACACGTCAGAGAAACTCACCCTCAGCTCGGTGGAGTTCCAGTGCCAGTTGCTCGCGTGCCCTGGACTCTTCGGTCAACCTCTCCTGCAGTTCCTCTTGCTTCTGCAGCAGCTCATTCATCTCCTGGTTGTGGCGGAAAGACTCCCGCATCAGCTCGGTCTGGGTCAGCCGGGCATGTTCGAGCTGTAGGAGGAAAGAGATCATGTTACAACTGATGGAAGACTTTGGAAGATGAATGAATAGGCCTCGGAAAAGGCATTCCAAGTGAAGCCGAATGGAAGAAGGACTGTTAATTGTTTTTTCAATTTCAAGAGCAAATCATCATAATAAACGGCATGAATTATACAGCTGCACGTCATCCAGAGGGCAAGAGGAGCATCTTGTTTATGTCATATCTTATCAAAGATAAACAAATAAACAAACACACAACAGATAAACAAATGTGAACCATGAGTCACAGTTCATTCGTTTTGACGCAAAGAGTACATTTAGACTAACAAGCCCAATATTAAAATAATGATTTCAACCAAATGAGGCTCAGCAACAGCATCCTTAGAAAATAATGAGCTGAAGGGCGATCTGAAAGAATAAGGACTCAAAGTTGTTTTTTTTCCCCCAATGGTCCCAGAAAATCAGGCTGAAGAATACACAAAAAAAAAAAAGTCATGGCGCATTCACTGCACCGACGTGACCCCTCATGGGTGACTACTGACTAACTAACTAAGACCTTCATTGCTTTATAACCCATCAGCACATCATATTCATCACAGTTCTTCTGAACGCTCCATATCTCCCTGAGCAAAGGTCTTATTGTAACATCATGAGAGTAAAGCGGTGGTAACGTGACCCTGCCACTTCAAAGTCCTCTACCCATTCAACCTGAGTCTGAAAGACAACTCTGACACAGATTCTTATGAATGCCATCCAACTAAGATTATATCTGCACACATACACGAGTTAAATAAAATATTGATATCTCACCTATGAAATATTTACCCTCAGCACAGCTCTTAACATCAGATGCATCTAGAATACTGTGTCTGAAACAGGACATGTTGGCAGGTACGGACTTACTGTGTAGGGAGGAGTGGGTAGAGAAATTCTGGAGATCACCTTAAGGAGGTGACCGTCAGTACTGTGATTGACATGTGAGATCTGAGTCTGCACCACCACAGCATTTTTGTCATTCAAAGTGCTGCACAGTGGGAAAGGTCTGGGCAGAGGAACGCGAGACTCCACTTCATAGACGTCCTGGTCCTCCCCCTCCAACCAGGTCGAGCTCTGCATGCTGGAGTTCCAATAAGAGCGATAAGAATCCATTCTGCCGGATAGCTGGATGACAAAAATAACTCCAAATCTTGATTTTTATGTCGCGGTTGCGTTTCTTGACTCATCAAAAGAGGGTTCCATTTGTCACTCTCCTCCTGGCTGCGAATGAGTCCAGCAGGGAATGAAGCAGCGAACAGTGTCGTGGAGCGCTCCAAGCAACTGTTTCTACGTGTTTACCACACACAAACACGCACACACACAAGTGTAAACATGCGAGGAAGATGACAGTCACGTCATCTCAATCACGTTCAGCCTAGTGGAGGTAGGAGAAGTTCTTTGTAAACAGTCCAGCGAATAAATCCCCTGAGAATTTTCAGTCCGATCCAAAGGAGTCATCCTCTGTGGCAGGCTGAAGTCACATCCTGATCTGGAAACTTAAACATTCAAGAAGATGATCCCAGGAGGTGTCACCACAAAGCCCAGAATTCCTCCTCATCGTATCCTCTTCACGGACCTCCAGCTTTCTCTTTGACCTTCTTTCTTCACAGGAAAACCATATCATTCTGCTCAGTGAGTCTCACCCCCCCCCCTCTGTTCTACTCTCGCTCTGTCCCGAGTTTCATTCACAATAGTACGCAGCCGTAGCAACCCTAACCTGCGGGGAAGCCTCACAGGGGCCCCTTTTAATTGTTTAGTCCAAGCAGCAGCCAGCTGAGGGCAAAATGACAGCACTCAAGGCAGTCCGCTTTCCTCGTTACTTCCTCTTCGCGCTGCTGTCATTCCCTCTCCACGCATGCTCCCCACGCTCGGATTCCCGTTTCACTCGCTGCAGCCGGCTCCCTCTCCTGTCACGCAAGACTTACTCATCCCGGGCTGCCTAATGCGATACTCTTGAGTCTCTCCAATTCAAAAAAAAAAAAAAAGAGACCTTCAGAGGAGATTTCTGGGGTACTTTTCCCGACTTTCCATCCACTTCCTACACTGTCACAATGGGATTCCGTTCAGCAAATGCGACAGGGAAGCAGGTGTGGCTTAAACCTTTACAGCCAGTCAGATAGGTAGGTTTGCAAAGAGATCATGTGCTCCCACCATACACACAAATTACTTAAAGACAACACACACCCTTCCTGCGTGAAGCCGTCAAACTGGATTCCTACCTTGTGTGCTGACAGGAAAAAAAAAAAAACAATCAAGCTGTCCTGATGTGTTGCCTCCCGCTCCTACCTGCCGGCTGCATTTCTGAGTCTCACCGAACCGTCTCACCGGCCGGAAAACGTGTCAGTGAACAATCTGTGAGCAAACACCCTTTCGGAGGGGAAATGATTTACAACAGCTGCTCAGCAAAAACATTTAACGTTCCCGGCCGCCTGGCTGTATCAGTTGTCTTGTAATGACGCCATTTCAGCCCCAGCAAGGCATGGTGATCCAGCACCCGGAGCCAAGACTAATGTACACCAGATCAATAGAGGCGGCAGTATCATCCAACACACCATTAAGCTTTGTTGATCCCAGTTTACTGTGCTGTGCTACATGTACTCCGGGGATCTTTACAGGGCTGAAAATGACTTTTGCTTCACAACACATCTAAATGTTAATTTTGACTATATAATAAGAATATTTACCCCTTCAGGTTAAACCTACTTTTATGCAAATTATCCGGCATTCTCTCTCACTTTGTACAAGGATGAGTCAACATTCACCCAACATGCACCCTATAGTGTAAACGGGTGTAACGAGAATTGTGATGCTGGACATGACATTTCTTTAAAGCTATTTTTAGATCACCGATATAAAACTCATCCTAGCATTACTAACACATGAATTTCAGCCAATGAGAAGAGACGGAGAGGAGTCAGCCCCAGTAGTACATTCGGTGGCCTAGTTAAACTGGCTCCATCACTGTGGGCCCACACCAGATACATATACATGCAGGGTCTGGGGGGGGCGGGGGGACAAGGGTGGAGCAGTGGTGCCAAGCAGCGCTATGATTGGCTGGGGGAGTAGACAAAAGCTCAGTGTAAATACCGCATGTATCTGTAGGCAACCAGTGGGAATGAGGCAGCTCTTTTGTGTGTGAATTCTAGACAGGCCAACTGTGTTGCTGGTCACATTCTGCAGCCTCATCCTCATTATGTCTCCATGAGCAGGCGCAGAAATCCACAGTGGGGGGTTGACCGTGTCCACTGTGGGTGTTTAAATGTTTTGACAAAGCCTAAATGTGTCACTGGAGCTTTAGTTTTCCTAAGGACACCAACGCACGCAAAACCCACAAACGGGGACGCTTGAGGATTCTTCCGCTGTCTCAAGCACCAAAGAAACCAAAAGAATGACGACTAACGCTCTGCCTCTGATTTTTATATAGTCATGTGCACAAATAAGGAACAGTTTAAAATTCTTGCTTTTCAACATTAAAAAGAATCGCAGGTATTCATATTATTAGTTACTCATAAACCAGTTTATGATTAACATATTTAAAACGGAGAAAAGTACTCAGTTGTTTGCAATTTAGTCCCTTTCTAAATACCTATAAAGTTATTTGGATGAACATCTAAGTTTTAACACTGGGTTTGGAACTAGTAAAGTTATACCATGTGTCGTTAGGTGTGAGACACAAACACCGTAATTGCACCATAGATGACTTCTTCCATACCCTGAGAATTCAGAAGTGTTTTTATGTGGTATTTTTAAACCAAATTACTTGTTCACTTCAGCTGTCTAAAATGTGGGTGTAGGAGAACGACAGAGTATTGCTGACCACCTCACACCACCGTACATGTGGCGCATGTGGTGGACTTGCTGGTACCTGGTTGGTTGTGTCGGTGATGACCATCAACATCTTCTCCAGAGCTGTTTGGAGTCTGCTGCTGATGCCCATAAGATAATCTTCATTCTCCAGCTGAGTTCCCACTCCGAGCAACAAGCTTTCGATTGTTTGATGGGACATCTTGAGGCTCTCGTCAGCTTCCATCTCCCTGGACCACAAATCTGGATCTTCTGTCGTGGTCTCGCTGCTCTGGTAACACCCTGTTGAATGAGCTGGCGCTGTTGGAGGAAGCCAGCGCAACAATTTAGCACACAAACAGACAGAAACCTGGGATAGATATATATCACAGAAGTGTGTTAGAGCCTTGAAGACAGCATAAACAGATAGAGGTTACAGGTTTTCTGTCTTAGACTGAGAATTCAGCCTGACTTGTCCTTCAAATGTATCTAGATTAAAGAGAACAGATTTTTTTTTATTAGAACAATGTTTCATTTTGTGCATGCAAAACAGATGTTAATAAATTGATACCACATTTGGAAAGAATGTTAACCATTCTTGTGTATAAACATCATTCCTTGTTGGAAAAGCCCGAGCAGTGTAAATACGAGAATGTGCTCAAGCTGGGCTCTGCGTGATGAAACCTGTGTATTAACACCACAAAGCGGTGCTGCTAAAATATTCACTTTGTCAGTTTTGGCTTAAGAGAGCATTTTGGTTTGTCTTCATTTTAAAATGTCATTTGAAAGTTACTGAAACAGAACATGTGATAGGATCCGAGACTTGCTGTGCCAGTCATGCAAAGGCATCGTTTGCATGCGAACATGTGATAACTACAGCAGCGCCCATCCGTCTATCGTGGTATTCACAAGCAGCTCATTGTTGCTGCAGGCTGCCTGGAACATTTGAGCAGCACTGAATGCTTGTTTGTATGTATGTATCTGAAATGATGACTGTCCATTTCCAACTATCTACACTGAACATGCAAAGCTGTAATGATATCAAAGAACAGGAACAAGAAAAATGCTTTGACTTTATAGGATGAATTTTTAAAATAGATTGAACCTGTTAGCATGAGAATTTACATGTTTTGGCTGATTTTAGTTAGTTATCTGCAGGTGATAAAGGTGAAACAGTGCTGAACAACGAGAAATGTGCTTGAACAGGTGATGACTGGCTCTAGGTTTTATGCTGTTTTTCTGTTAACTGCTTGAAGCTCTGAGCTGCTCACCGTGTGGAGTAGATCCACTGGAAGCAGACAGACTCTGCATGTGGAGACCCAAGGTTTCCTCTGCTGCTGCTGTGGTCTTCAGGACGTCCACCAGCACAAGACTTAGATTCTTGTTTGTCTTTAGCAAGGTGCTTCTGAAAATGAGATTTAAAAAAAACAACACTGCTATAAAGGGAAAGAGTTTGATCATTATCAATAGCACTTTAATATGACTTCCTCAATCTAAATTTGTATATCAACCAGAAGTAATTAACCATATCAACCACAGCCTGACAGAAGAATATTGGAGAGTTCAAATATCAGTCTTCACTATCTATAAAGATCAATAAAGATGGATTTGACAGGAGCAGTGTAACAAAAAGCTAGAGAGTAAGACGTTTTAAGAAAATGTTTATTGCCATTACCTCTCGCTGTCTGTAGACCGGCTGGTGCCCTGTAATGTCAGTTTGCCCTCCTCATCCAGCTTCTTCTCCAGCCCTTCTGAGTCTCTCTCGTCCACATCTTCCTCCTGTCCATTTTCCCTCTTCTTTAGGTTTTGGATGGGCAAAAGGGAGAGAACAGACAAAAGTCCCGTCATTTCAAAGTCATAAGTGGATCAAGGCGCTGCTATAAAGTCAAGAAGAGCGCGGCTGAGTTTTCAGCACCATCAGCAAACGTAAGTTCAAACAAGGCGAGGTAAGGTGAGGTGCAGGTATACCCTGCCTTCACACACAAATACACACACGCACACAAAGATACACTGCCAACTCCCAGAGGAGCCCAGAGGACCGGTAGTTTCTGCAGCCATAGCAACAGGTGCACCTGACACACAGCTACCGTCAGACAAGGTTGACAGCTCCACTCTCTGGTGTACATCCAGAACTACAGCTGGGCTGCTGCACTAACTTCACTCCCACCCCTGCTCTGCTTTTGCATGATGCTAATAAATATCTCCCAGGAAGGTCAATAATTTGCGTTTTGGCTTGTTTTATCGCAAACATACATGTTTTTAATTATTTCTTTCAGAGCTGCAGTAGTATTGCCTTGGCTTAATGGTATCATGGTAAAAATGTTTCTTAACCAGGGACTGGACCTTCCAGACACACATGTCTTTGTACTCCAGTCATGTGAGAAATCCGGGACCAACCCAACTCAACTGTGCTTGTTAGAAATGTGAGATAAGAGGGTTTTTCTAATTCATTGAATACATTAAAAAAAAATCAATGAAGCGCGTCTTAGTATCTAACGTAAACATTTTCATAGAACCATTCATATAAAGGATCCTTACAGTTGAAATGACTTATCTCCTATAGAAAACCGAAAGTGACAGCAAGAGCTATGACACAGTTAAAGGCTAATCAAGCAGCAAATGGCTCATGAAGGCCTGGAAGAATATCAGAGCAGCTCTTCAAAGCAAAAAAAAAAAAAAAAAATCAGTTCAGATTTTTTTCCACTTCTCCCCCACAGAAGCTGCAATTACCAACCTACCTTGAGGGAGGGTTAAAATGAACACGACATGTTGATTTTCACAGGAAGACTATTGTTAACAACTATAATGAAGCTCTGCATACCGATTTTTTTATTTTTTTTCATATTCAGAAGTCACAGTGGAACAAGGAAGATGCAAACCAGTTGTCTATTCCTTGCCCAAACATAATACTATTTTAAGTAGTTAATAATTTCAATACTACACACACACATTCACCTATAACGTAAGACAAGAAAACAACACAGCCACTCATTGAATTATTATTAGCGAATACAAATACTACAGTAGTGAATGTGTGAGCTACATTCTGACATAAGAACCTGAAAATTAATGACAAATCAAGTTATTTTTAATAAATTATAAATGAATTACTGTGCACAACATGTAAGTAAGACATACCTGCTCTGGCCCTGATTGGATTGTCTGCAGCTCTTTTTTTAGCATCCTGATGACAACGTTCCTCTCCTCCAGCTCCCTCTTAAGGCTCTCCACCTCTTCCAGCCAGGAGCTCAAGGAGGGAGAAGATCTGGGGGTCGGCTCTTCATTCGCCATCTCCTCCATCTCATCTCTGCCTGGCTGCATGGTCTGCATGGAGGAGGACTTCTGGCAGGCACGCTTGTTGAGTCGAACCAGCTCAGTCTGCTGTGCGAACTGCACAGACATCTGAACAATAGCCTGTCAAATGATGAAATCACAGATCAGAAAAGAATGAATGCTTTAAACTATTACACACCGCAACACAAAAGCAGGGCTCAGAGACGGCATTATACTTTGGGGATGTGATAAACAACATGTTTTTTCTCTTTGATGGATAGAAACTGTTCACACATCCATTTTAATTTCTGACTGTAACATTTTATTAAAAATCCCTGAGTTAATAAATTAAACATTAAACATATTATCATGCAGTTCGTCACTCAAATGTAACACACTTTTTACATAAGACACTTAAAAGAATCAATCGTTTTTGTCCATCTGTAATGAATGTGGACATTTTCTTTTTAAATGAATGTAATTCTTCTGAACAGACACAGGACCCTTACCTTGGCAACTTCTTCCTCAATCCTCTCCCAGTCGGGTTTCTTCCCCTGCACGTTCTGCCCAGCAGCCGCGCTGCTCTCGCCAGAGCATCCAGAGCTGTAAATATCGCTGTGCTCCTGCTCCTTCGCTCCTCTACTCCGATCAACTTCCTTCTCTTCTCGCGCCCTCCTCAGCTCCCTGTTGTGCTGTTCTTTGAGAGCTGCTACTTCTTGCACATACTTGTGCTGGAGAGTGGTCCTCAGCGCCTGCAGCTGGGCGGCCAGGCCCCCAGACCGAACGGGGGAGCGCAGACCCACACCTTCCTCCGACCGCTCCTCCTCGCGGGGCTTCTGCGGGAGGCGAAGAAGATTAATCCGATGACAGATCAAACATCAAAAGTCAGGCAACAGCAGCCACATTGGCATCCAAGAAATACAAAATCTGCTGAAAAGATAAGCTCCTCAAGGGTATTCCTGTCCTCCTAGCTGTGACCTAGACCCTCCCCCTCACCACAAATAAATACAGCATTATCTTTCCTTCACCGGAGGATAAAGAAAGTCTTACATTAAGTTACAGCAAATATTCCCTCTATCACACTAATCCATTGTCTTACAATGAACCCCAGTGTGATTAACAGTTACCAACTTGCCGCAAGATCTACATATCATATCTTAAAATAAAATGTCTAGTTAGCGCCAGGCCAAAATTTTGGTTTGTCTCCTGCGCCCTGTCAATCTTCTCTCCAGTATCTTTCCGTCTAACCTCCGTGCAACGAGGAACCACAAGGAGAGGCACCGTTGGCAACTTTGGTGTTGGAGCGAGAGAGGGAGATGAGTATCAGAGCTGGGGCGGCTTAAATAGAGGGCAGCTCATTCACGCAAGACAGAATCCTCCTTTCATGCCGCCACCAAGTTTGTCTCCTTAGCTCACAAGTGATATGATAAAACAGCAGGTTACGTAACGTCCGACCCTTTTAAAGGGGAAGATGCAGGAGTGTTCATGACGCTGCTTCAGGAGCAAAGCTGGAGATTTAGGGCACATTCTAGCCTAAAGGTTATCACCACCCCCTCCCACTCACCCTCGCTGTCATAGTGTCTTAATGCATGTCGGCATTTCAGCTACTAGTTAAGATTTTGAGATGACGTGCGTGCGACGTGACGTGGAAGAGTTAGAGGAGAGATAAATGTTTCAAACTAACCTTTTCAAGTTCCTTGCTGTGCTCCTCGTTCCACTGGCGGTCAGATTCTGTAACACTAAAGAAACAGAAAAAAACAAAACAACACTATCAGCTGAACTGTTTATCTTGTCATTGTCAATACAGATGATTTCTGTTATTTTTTTGGCCATTTTAATTTTAAGTTCATCAGTGTGTGTATTGCAGAAACACAATCAAATCAAAAAAGAGTTTACTGTTTGAAGTAAAGCATATTCCAGGCTCATTTCAAGGTAATTACAAAAAGATCAAAACTTTCCAAAAGGTACTCTAAAACAGTGGTTCATTCATGATCTCTCTCCAAAAACACATCATCTTTGTTGAAACAAAGAATGGCACTCTGTGTTTTGGAGTAATATCTTCAGTAACACTTAAAATAAATAAAACAAGTAACAGATTATTACTAGGAATATACCAAAGAGATTCTGATGAAGCACAGGGTTAAAATGTCATTATCACTTTATCACTTTTAAACATATTAAGTTGGAGAATTTAGGTTTAAATTACAACCAGGATAGTCCCTTTTGGTGTCTTATATAATATACCATACCATATCATTATTATCATTACAAGAACAAGCAGCATGTCACATTGTCTTTATTTCCACCATGTGGTTGAGCTAAGGACGACAACCAGAGAATTCTCCCTTTTCTTCTAACGCCATGTTAATTATGACAGTAGTTTACGTCAACTAAATCTGAGTGAATCCATTTAAAAGTGCTGTTTCTCCTTATGAAAATATATGTGTGGGAGGAAATGATCACTTCATGTTTGTCTCATCAAGGTCTGAAAACGTCAACATCTCTTCCATCAATGTAAATTTTCAGAATTTCACCTGGAGTGGGTCGGAGCGCTCGTGACATCCTGCAACTGCTGCTGCAGCATCAAGAGCTCGGTGAGGTAGCGCTCCTCTGTCTCTGTGGCCTGCTGATGGTAGTGAGCCCTGAGGCGCTCCACCTCCTCCCTGTGACTCTCCTCACGCTGGAGCTGGTTCACCTGCTCTTCAGCCCTCAGCCTCTGTAATTCCTCACTAATGCAGCCAGATGGTGTTCCAGTCTGTTCTTTCTCATCTTAAAAAAAAAAAAAAAAAAAAAGAGGTCACATCAGAGGGTTAGAAAATATTAAACCTGTGCCTGTTGTTTTGAGGAAACATTTTGCAGTTGTCTTTTCAGTTGCGACAATGGCACCCGTACAAAACCCAACAGGAAACCATGCACCTGCAACATCGCAGGGAAAATTACAGTCAATCTTCTGGTTTAATAAAGAGCAAAGCTGTACATACAAAGAAAGGACACCAAATTTCTGTCTTAGTCACGCTGTTACACACCATTGGTTTTTCACTAAGCGATCAAACATTAGTGGTTGACCCGTTTGCTTTTCATTTTTCTTTCAGCGGAGAGGAAAACTCAACATTTACCTTTACTTGTAGAGGAGCTCAACCTATCGACCTGCACCCGTAGGGCTGAGATCTGCTGCTCGCTGCTGCTCTTCAGCTCATCATACGCTGTCTGGAGTTCAATAATCTAGGTGACCGACAGGTTTGTTAGTGTGTCTCAGATTGACATCCTTATTTAATGTTGGAAAACACAATTATTTGAATATGTGACGGTACTTTATGTTAGAATTGTGACCTGCTTTACCTTGTTACAATCATCCTTCAATAGAGACTGAAGCCGCGACAGCCGAAAATGTTCCTGCTCAATCGTCTCCCTCACCTGCTGGAGATCTCTGTAGAGCTCTAAGAAGCGCAAAAGCGGCGTGTTTTAGATTAGATTAAATGTTAATTGTCTCAACTCAAGTTCTGAAGAACATAAAACGGGCAAAAAACAACTTTTTTATTTTAATTTCTTAATTAATTTATTTACCTCTTGCTTCAATTAATACAGAGGGTGAGTCACTGGTGTCCGTCCTTGTCAACGTAGGAGGCTTTGATCCTTCTACCTCAATGCTCTCCAAAAGCTTTCCACCAAATATCTTTTGGAAACTCTGGCAGAAAAGAACAAGGTCATCTGATTAATTTGGTAGCTGACAAACATACAGAACAGTCTGTCAATAAAAATACCTCAATGATCTCTGTGCATTCTTTCTGGACAACTTGTGAGATGTCGAGACTTTGGAGGAGTTTTGGCTCAGCTGAAAATAAAAGAGGGGTTTAAATTAATTAATAATTGAAATTCACATTGAAATTCACACCAGTCATCTCCTGCTTAGATGAATCTCCTCACCCGGCTCTCCTTGACAGCTCTTCTGTTGCAGCCTCAGCTCCAGGGAGCGCGTGCGGGCCTCTGCCTCCTCCTGCAGCAGCTCAAGCTGGGCAACATGGATCTGAGAGAGGCTGATGTGCTGGGCCTCCAACTGCAGCCTGCATTCACCCTGGAACCATCACGTAACGTGGAATAAACCACAAAGACATTCTACACAGAGCATCATTAGGCTTTGCAAATTAAATGAAAGTAATCCATCCTGATCATTTATAATAAATTAAATAATGCAGCATTCTAGTTAAATAAATTAACTGACTAAATGACTAAATAATGGAATTCATCAGTCTTCTTTTTATGACAAAGTGCCAGTATTCATCAGTGTTCAGAGCTCTACAATTATTCCTTCAGAGAACAGAACAAAAGGCAAACAGCGAGTTCTTTTGTTTCAATAATGCATAATGTATTAGTACAATTTGCCAGGGTTATGTAAATAGAAAACTGATTCTTTTACCTTTGATGTGACACGTACAAAGTGCACTCTATTTTAATGAAGCTGCATGTCTACTGGTCTGGTCTGATCTGCATTACATGTAATCTGAGCAGATGTAACATTGCTGATTACAACATAAAGACAAGTGCAGTCAAACAGGTAGTAATTGTGTGGTATCGGTCACACATACACAAATACTGAAATATAGGTTCATTCATGAAAGCAAACATATTTACACAGTTAACTAAAGAAAAATATTACTATTACTCTGAAAAATAAACCCTAAACTGCTGATGTCTAGGGTTTATTTCTGCATTATGTGGTATTTCTGTTTAATATTCACGATATATAGAATGCATATAAAGTCTAATTTGATCTTTTAAGAGTAAAAATAAAAAGCTGTAGAGGTTTTGGATTCGATTGTCAGCTTTTGGCATTCCAGCCGACAGCACTAGCTTTTGGACCCGAGGCAGCCTTGGTTTCCATCCTTAGTTTTACCACATTGTGAACTAAACTGATCTAGAGAAAAGAAATGTAGTTCTTCTGTCTGGTTCTTCTCAAAGTTATTACCATTTCTGTCAGACAAGATAATTTATCTCTTAGAGACATAATTACTTTTGCGTAGTTTGTCTAAAACTCTCCTCACTCTACATTAATCATCTCACATTGAAACAAAAAGGCCACGCATTCACTGACACACAAGCTGGATTTGTCAATTTGAGAGAGGGAAATATGCAAATATGTTGATAAAGTCAAAAAGAAATATTTAGGAGAGCATCAATAATGGATTGCATTTCAGTTGGATGAACAACCATTGAATAGCTTTGATGCAAGCTTGTTCGATTCTTACATGCTCCGATGTTGGTTGTTCTTTCTCCTCCATTTTATGTCCCGTCCCATCTTTTCTCACCTACATAAGAAAGAAGGTGTAAGAAGCATTAGAAATCCTAATAACAAGGTTCAAAAACATTACCCCACTACAAACGCAGATGGAAATGACACTGCGGGATGTGAAAAACGGGTGTACGCTCACTTCCCGAGGGGGAGCAGAAAGCAACTGTGCAGAAATCCTCAGAATAATCAAATGGTGTACTTTTCCACAACAGCACTCTGGACATCATCTTCTTGTTTTCCCACTACAGGCTTTATTATCCTTCTTGTGTAGGGGCTTTAATTGGAAGCTGCGTAACGTGTTTTTAAGTTTACACAGTGCAGCATTAGACACCTGTTTATATGAACAAACAGCAAAGACCCTGCAGAACTTTGAAATGTAAAAGGATTAATACACTAGATTTGGTTAAAAACAAAATGGGATTGCACCGAAACACAAGAAAATACTACAAGAAATAATATATGGACCAATTTTGACCAGCTGTGTTCCAACCAGAGAAATGAATATGTAATGGTAACCACACAGTCAATATTATATTTATGTGATGTAACTGAAATATATGTTGGATGAACAGGATGCAGATGTAATGTGGGTTAAAAGAGATTAGAATGTTTTTTTGCCCAGCCCTCGCTACATGAAACTGAGCCTGAAGAACAAGTCGATTGGAATGGAAGCGGGGTTATGAATATTACATTGAACCCCTTCGAGAGCAGAAAGGAGCAGAATACCGATCTTCACTGATCACTCTCAAGCATTTTTTTTTTTTCATTATTTCACCAATATTCTTTCCCCAAACTTTGTAATTGTAGTTGAGGTACCTGCATAAAATTGAAATCATTTCCCCAAATAGCAGACTGTGGTATATAGTGTATTTTATCAGCCTATAGAGATTATGGTAATTTGTATTTATAAGAAGGAACATGCCTGTCAGCCTTTGTTAGCATTGATGAGTTAATCTCCCCAGGTATGCATTCCACACGGCGAAAATAAATCTGCCAACAATCCTAAAATTAGTTGTGTGTCATATGAAATCTACAACTACAGTGGTGATTTATTCAACATGACTGTCCCTGTCCTCTGAACAGCTATTCAGTCACTTCATCATACATGGAGTTTGATGAGAATTAAACAGAAATGACTGCGTGGATGTTTTAACAGGATCTAATACGGCGGACGCCTGTCAGGGCTTACCGGTTTGTTGCTGTAGCCTCCGTCTCCCTGGTACCCGTCTGTGGAGTCTTCTTTGCCGTCCCTCTCTTGTGAACGTGACATAACCTGGCTCTCCATCTGAGGCTGCATCTTTAGCTCTGCAGCACTTGTGGCTCTCTCCTGCTCCACTGCTGCTTGTTCCTCCTCCTCATCCTCCTCCTCCCATGTTTTTTGCTTTTCCCTGCAGTCTGAGACAGCGGTGGCCAGTCTGCGCTCCTGCTTCGACCTCTGTCGTCTCTTGCGTCTGTTTGACCCCGCGGCGGTGCACTTTCTTGGGGACGGTCTCCCTTCAACAGGTCCCTCCCCTGTAGCCGGGGCTGCTGCCACTGGGGATGGAGTCAGTGCGAGCCTCTGGAGCTCCACAGCCTGCTGAATGTCATCTCGCTCTGATTCTGTCGCCTGCAAGCGGGACTGAAGTGCCTTTATCTCCTCTTGCAGAGACTTAATCTGGAGGTGATGCTCCTCTGTAGAACAAAGTGGCTCAGCAGCTTGCTCCTTTTTGATCTCTTGCTCTTCTTCCAGCATTTTCGCTAAGCTCTCATTTCGCGAGATGACCGCGGCGTTTTCTTCTCTCGCTCTCAACAATTGCTCCTCCAGCTCTTTTGCTCGGCTCTGAGTCAACAACAGCTGCTCTGTAGCTTCAGAAATCCTCCCAACCAGGCTTTCCTTTTCACTTAATGTAACATTAAGCTTCTCCATTAGCTCAGTAGTGTGTTTTTCCTCAGTCTTAGTGTCTCTGCTGCTCCCCTCCAACTCTTGAATTTCTGACTGAAGTCTGCCGATTTTTGCCTCAAATTCAAGTGTCTCCTTCAGCGTCCTTTCCTCCAACTGCGTCTTTGCCTCTATAAGACACGTATATTCCTCCTTCAGCTCCTGATAGTTCACTTCAAAGTTCTTTTCAGCAAAAGAGAAAGTAGTCCTCTGCTTCTTTATTTCTTCAGTAAGCTCGGCCATTTCTTGATGTATTTGAATCTTCTCTGTTTCTAGTGTCTCAATTATCAGTTTTTTGGTGACCAGCTCTTCTTTTAAATGGTTGTTCGACTCAACCAATGTCCCCCTTTCCACCTGCAGCTCTCTCCACTTGTTTTCCCAAGATTCTTCCTTTTCTCTCGATTTGCTTTCGAGCACCTCTGTCTTTTGGACGAGTTGCTGAATTTCATTTTCCATATGAGCCTGTTTTGCTCCTCTTCTTCTCAGTTCCTCAAGCTCGACCTGAAGCTCTTGAAGCTGCTGAACAAGCGCATCTGCATTTGAGCTGTCCACAGCGATCTTTAGCTCCTCCTTTAGTTCCAAAATCTGATGTAAAAGCTCATCTCGCTCCACGACACAAGTCCTCTTCTCAGTTTCTAGCAAATTCAGCTTTTCCTCATAACCAACTCTGAGCTTGTCTATCGCTCTTTCGTGCTTGACTGCAGCCTCGTTGAGAAGGTTTTCAGTGTTCAGGAAGTTCTCCCTCTGCAGCTCCTCCCGAAGGCTGGTGAGCTCTTCCTCGTGGCTGAACAGCAGCTGGGTCCTCAAGCGGTCCAACTCTGCTTCCTGGGACTCCGCCATGCGGTCAAGCACAGCATCTTTCTCCCTCTCCAGCATCTCCAACTTGATCTTGTAGTTGGTTATTTCAGAATCGTGTTTTGCTTCCGTCTCTTGGGCTTCTTCCTGAGAAAGTGCAAGCTTCTCCTTCAGATTGTCAATGATCTCTTGGAGGCGGTGCAGTTCAATAAGGTGGGTTTCCTGAGACACGACAGTGTTGGAGACCTGCTCGACTTTTTCCTTAGCAGAATCCAGATCTTGGAGAAGAGCCTCAACCTTGACCTGCAGGTTGATCTTCTCCTCAGTGACTTGGCTAAGTTCATGTCTGGACTTATTGTGCACTGCTTGAGATTCTTCTAACAAAAACTGAAGTTCATGAATCTTAGCATTTAGTGCATCTATTTCAACAGCAGTAGCAGCAGAGATTTGAGACAGTTGGTTTTCTTTGAGAAGCTCCAGCTCCACATGGTGTTGCGCGGTCATCTGCTCCACTCTTACAGCATGCTGCAGATTAAGTTCTCGCTTCATCTGGACTATTTGCTGGCCGTACATCTCATCCAGCTCTGCCCTGAGGACCTCAAGCTTCCTCGCAGTGTCCTCGTGCATTTTCTGGATGGTGTCACTCTCAGAGAGGCTGCCCTGGTGAACACGTTTCTGCAGGTCTTCTATTGTACCCATGAGCTGCATGACCTCGCTCGATGACATTCGTTCCTTCTGTCTCGAAGTTGCCAGTTCAGCCTTACAGGTTTCAAACTCTGTTCGCTCTTTCTCTTGTTCTAATTTATCTCTCTCTATTTTGGTTTTGAACTCTTCCATCTCCGACTTTGAGCTTTCCAGCTCGAGCAAACATTTTCCGAGTTCTGTCTCTCTTGCAGCCATGCGGTGCTGGAGATCGTGGAGGCATCTTTCGGAGCGCTGCAGCTCACCTTCGAGTTGAGTAATCGAGCAGTCACGTGCTGAAATGACTCTTTCTTGCTCTGCTATGATCCGGTCTTTCTCATCCGACTGGTGCATAATATTCTGACCCGAAGTACGCCCCACGAGAACAGTCTCTTCCCTGAGCAAGGTCAAAGACACCTCATGTTCTTCGATTATTGCAGCTTGCTCAGAAATCAACTGACTTTTCTCTTTCAGTGCTTGTGCATATGACTCCTCAATTATTTTTAATTGTGTTAGAGACTCCTCCTGACCCAAAATTACTTTTTCTTGTTCAGCAATGAGCCGGTCCTTCTCATTCATCCTCTGTGTGAAAAACTCTTCTGCTTTTCTTTCTGACTACATTAAAAAAAGAAAAACACCAGCCATGTTAGATGCAAGAAAAAAAGAAACAAATATACTTAAACACATGTTGTTTGTAAAAACAATGAAACCTCTCACCATCTCTGTCTCTGTGAGTCTGATCTGGAGCTGCTTGATGTTCTCTAATTGCTCCCCACTACTCCCCCGGTGCTTTTTCAGCTCGGCATGCAGCTCCTCCACCTGCTGTTGGTACAACGATAGCTGCTGTCGTGCCTGGAAAAGATCGGCCGCCGTGCTGCTGTGGCTCGTGTTCCGCAAGGTCTCGCCTGCCTGCAGCTGTGATTTCATCATAATAATTAAATACATAAAGCCCAGGATGCCAGAACATAATAATAACCTGTCACAGCTAAGTAGTAAGACATTGTTTATTGTAGACAGAATTCCCACCTGTTGGAACTGAATTTGCAGCTTTTGGCTTTGCTCTGTTAGTTCCAAAAATTCTTTCATGATCTCATCTTTCTCTTCTCGAGCCTGCTGAAGGTTGGCTGTGAGCTTGGTGATGATGCCATCTCGCTGCTTTAACGCAGCCTCAAAATCCTGTAACTAGATGTGTAACATTTATGCATGGATTAGAAGATAAGATTAAAATGATGTTAAATTATTATTTATTTCCAGCATGAAGAAATACTTTCGAACCTTAAAATGCTGAAGAGTAAATTAAGTAATTACCTGCTGCACTCCCTCTGTGCCAAAAGCAGTCCTGATTTCTTCAAGCTCTTGATTCAGCTCTTCCACTACCTTCGTCTTTGCTGCTAATGCCTTTTCCATTTCTTGAATTGTACCTGTTTTCTTTATTTGTTGCAGGGGCTCTGCTTCATCCTGCAGGAAACAAAAAACCCTATAACCTTATGAAACAGAAACAAGTTAAGTGCCTGGTCACTATGTAAGGTTGTTAGCAAAGAGCCACATGAAGAATACATAGAAAATATGTTACACATACCTAATAATAACACATACAATAATAATAATATTTTATATATATGTTTGTTTTACACTGACAAGATATTCTATAGATGTGTCAGCAATTCTGTCAGCATTTTTAAGACCATTCCAGTTTAAAAAGAAAATAAATCAAAATACTTAAGAGAAGAAGAACAGAACAGACGAATATGGGTTAAATGACAGAAGAAAAGAGGTCAGGTCCATCACAAGTTTATAATGATCAGCATCTGATTGGATTCTTTCTTCATGGTTTTATTATCACCTCATTGACTCTGAATTGGAATGGCTCTTTTTTTTTTCCATCAAACTCTCCATTTACCTTTCTTTTGAATGTTGCAGTTCATAAACACCGTAGAAGTGCCAAAAGCCCCAGTTCAATAACAAAGACCACAGCCATTTGTGTTTCAAAAATAACAGTGCATGCATTTTAACCATCCAAAACATGTTAACTGATTCAAGCGGAAGACTGTTAGTGGGTTACAAGAAATGCTGCCAATAGTAAAGTATTAACAGTCATGGTTACGCCACTTAGTTTGCCAGAAGAGCCAAAAGCAAAGCCAAAAGTAACTGCTTAATCGGATTACTGTACCCAGATAAAATCCTTTGGGGACATCATTAGGTTCTCTGTCATCTCACCAAGGCAGCCATTTACCTGTCAATTCATAACGGTGTCAACAAAACATCAGATGTGTCTGGACTCCACTGAACTTAAATGACCAAATCACCGCTGGTTACACCCAATAAAGACTCCAATGAATAAAAGCAACTTTGAATAAACATCTTGCAGATGTCAGGATTAGATTTCAAACCACCTTCTTAGCACAAGATGCGATAATATATAATACAACAGCAGATACTGCATTTAATTTAAAAATAAATAAATGTTCTCTTTATTACTGTGCTGTACTACCTGTCATGAAAACTGGAAATTAACTAAAAAACACAAAATAATATTGATGAAAGTGTAAACACATTATAAGAGGGGAGACATATATTGCATGTCATCCGTGTAAAGATTATATAAACTCAATTCAAGGTAAACGACTAAAGATGAAGTATGGACAGGGACAAATAGAGTAAAAAGGAAAAGGAAGTCGATATCACATAAATGTGACGCCTCTTTTCAGAAGGTCATCGTACCTCTGATGAACAATCTTCAGCCGTTGTGGACACTTCACTCTCCGGCTGCAAAATAAACGGTTGATATCATTTAATGGAATGCTGCATTTTCGAACTAACTTCAATGACATCGGTGAACAAGTTCAACTCATGGACCAGTTCACCTGACTGTCAACACTTCCTGCGTCCACCTACATTTGGGGATTTTCAGGATTAACACCGGCAGAAAAGAGGTATCAGGTTTTTAATTCTCTCCTGTCACACATTCTTTATCCATGTAACGCATGCAAGGACAGCCAATACGGACAGGACAGTGAGAGAATTAGCAAGTCTGGCCCTCTCAAGCATGCTTCTCATCTTTATTTGCAACATACAGACACCCCTGATGTCTCGAAATATTTGCACTTTTTATTAACACTACACACTAAGACGCCCTTAGACAAGCACACAGCCACGCCCACACGCAGGAGGTCGGCAGTGCCGTCAGAAAGTTTTCAGACTTTCATTGATTTCACATTTTATGTTACAGCCTAAAATAAAAACTTTAAAAAAAAGGCTAAATATTTTCTCATCAACTGACACTCCGAACCCCAAAACGACAAAGTGAAAACTGAATTTTTGGCTCTGACCGGGCCACTTGAGAACACTGAGAACAAGGACACGTAGAGCTGTTTTTGGGCAACGCCTGTGAAGTCTTGTTAGAGCCTTGTTAGGAGGGATGCTGCCCCCACTGTGCTTTGTTGTAGGGATGTTACTGGAGAGGCGATGAGCGGCACCCAGTTTCCTCCCAGCATGATGCTCAGTATTGAGGTCAAAAAGTTCCCTTTTGCTCATAGCAGACCTCAGAATCTTGTCTCTCAGCCTTTTGGTGCTTCCACTTGTCTCTTACTGAGGAGAGGCATCTGTCTGGGCGCTGGCTGTAGAGTTCAGCCACGGCTGACGGTGAGGAACCTCCAGACATTCACACACACACACAGGAACTCTGGAGCAGAGTGACCGTTCTTCCAGAATGACGGAGGTCGCTGTGCTCTCGGGAACCTTCACTGCAGGAACGGTTTTCCTCATACCTGCCCCAAACCTGCGCCTCCATGCGACCCAGTCCCTGATGTCTGGAGGCAGGTTTTCTCCCCCATGAGATGGTTTTTAAGCTGCAGCTTTCCAAATTATGTCCAATGAACTGAATTATGCACAGGTGAAGGTCAAACAGGTTGTAGAAACAGTTCCAACTTAAGATTTCAGTATTATTTTATTTTTTTAATTGATTGAGTTTGGAATGATGGTAGAATTTTTTCATTTTAAGACCACAGCATGAAGTGTGACAAAAGGCTGTAGCCATATAACACTTAATAATTTGTCCTGTTGTTGATCGTTGACCTTCACTGATAAAATACCCAGAGGCTTTTTTCTTCTGCTCGCAGCTGTGAGTCAAAAGCCTTCAGCAAAACGTCTGCAATTCTAATTTAAAAACAAAAATGATGCTGATGTGTTTCCACAGCAACCGCCTCCTGCTCACAAAAAGCCGGATTCTCAAAGAGAACCGCACCTCAGTAATTAAGAGGACAATAAAAGCAGGAAAAAAAAAAAACGTAATAAATGGCCGAGAAGAATAAAAGACCCATGAATTATTCGTGCTCCCATGATCTACACATAACATTGTCTTCCTTATTGCAGTTTTTGGTAATTAAATGAGACAGTCTGAACCATCTTTATTCAATTTTTTTTTATAAAAAAACAACCCAGAAAACAACTGTGGGCAAAGAAGCATGGAAAGATTTCACCCTGTTGACAGGAGTTGCAAGGCCATGAGATTTGGCCATGTAGACTCAACATGAGCACTGGCTATTTTGCTGTTTCCATGACAACCTGTAGTTTTTATAAGCCTGAGCAGCATCACCTGTACGATGTTTAGTAATACAAGGTAGCAGAAGAAAATGAAGCGATTAAAGAAAATTGTCTTTAAATTGCTTTTGGTAGCATGATCGTAAAATTCTAACAAAATATAAGTATCATCATCATCATCATTAAAGCCGCATGCAGCATTGATTAGGCCCTCGTATATACACATGTATATTCAGACTGACAATTGAATCAAACCTCTGAGCCTAAAATAACAAGGTACATCTTAGAGTTAGAGTCACTTCCCATTGGAAGGAGAAGCAGCTAAATTCATCACCCCATGAGAAGAAACGTGAAAAGCTTCACAATTTAGCACCACCCACATCTTAAGATCAGTAAGGTCAGTAAAAATATGAAGATGATCTGATCCAACCTGGAGGATTCTGTTAATGTCAATTATTGGAGTTTGTCACATCACCATAGATGCAATGCTTAAGAAACATTCAAGATGATTTACTACTTAGTTTTGAAGGGGTCTCTGGCATGTAAAGACCAAATGTGGAGGGGATCCGATCTATTCTGTAGGAACAGCGAGGTAAAGCACAAGGCCTGTAATGGCTGAAAACATGGTCACACTGCACATGTATATTGCACATTTATAAGTGTCACATTTCCTGTTGGTTTTAGGATACGAGTCTTTTTGGCTGCTACAGATGTGCACCAAAACGGTGGTGCCATAGAGTTGTTTTTGGATACCCATGCCCAGAATCCATAAAATATGTAATTTTACACCTGATTTTTCTTTTGGAGCAGGGGGCAGTATTTGAAATATATAACGGTTGATTTTAAATATATTATAGCCTCACACCAGTCGGTGGTGAAGCCCAACATAAAAAAGCAAAATTAAAAAAAAAAAAAAAAAAAAAAAAAAAAAAAATATATATATATATATATATATATATATATATATATATAGTAAAAAAATAAGTAAAAAAAAATGTAATGGCCAATACACAACTAAACAAAAAAACAATACATCAAATTAAACAACAAATATTAATATTATCTGTTAATGTTGTTCCTGTAAATTTTAAAATGGTGGATTTTTAATGAATTTTGAGTCCTAAATGCAATTCCAAAAGGGCAATTTTGTTTCCTACAGTTACCATGGTAACTTTAGCGCCATATTTTTAGAGCACCTATCTGATCATAATAGTCACAAGATCTCTTTGGTCATAAAAATCATAAGACTTCTTTCCTTGTAATAGTAAAATCCCCACTTTGGTCTTAAATAGGACCTCACTGGTGTCCTCACCAATATTCATATAGTTGCAAACTACGGCACAGGTGAGAAAGTACGGAAGACACGACAGCTGTTAACAGTCTGCAAATCAGTTGGGGTTTTTTTCTATCCAGAACAACTATTTGATAAGACCAGAATGGAACAGACAATAAAAACAAGGTTTCTGCCAATCTTTAAATTGTGGAAAAGGGCTGACGAAGAAGAAAAGAAGAAACAAAAGCAAAAAAAAGAAGTGCTGAAGTCTGAGAAGAAAACAACACAGATGAGTTTGTGGCAATGATTCAGGAGGAAATCTAAGAACAAGGAACACAAAGATGCCGCTGTGCAAGAACAGAGCGAATCGACACCCAGAGAAAGTATTAAAGAAATGAGGCGAAAGGAAGGAGGTGAAGAGTTTCTGATTTTTAAAGTTTGAAACAATGACCAAGAAAAAGAATAAAGTTGGAGAGGTGGAGAAACATGAGGAGGAGAAGCAAGAGAAGGTGGTGAAGGTCCAGACAACAGTAGAGGTTTAGAGTTTTAGGAGACCGTATATTCAATAATACCTTCAGTTTTATTTTCTCAGTGAAACCTGCAGGATAATGTGAATATTGTTGTGAAGTAAGTCAGTGAAGGTATTTAGTCCCTAAACCAGAGCTGCCAAAGTGCCTTTGAGCAAGAGTTTGAGTTCCAGGCTGAGCAGAGTTTCACTGATGATGATGAGCGGGATGCTAAAACACGATGAGACCGAGGGAAATACAATACGATAATTATCTGACCTGATCTGATCTAATTTATTCTGTAGGAATATTGAGGTCAAATACAAGAACAGTAAATGAACAAAACTGGACATATACACTTTAAATAATGCTGGTTTTAGGAGATGATACCAAATTTCACATTCATCAGTCAAATGAGGTTTTGGGGCCGTTTCTTTGACCCTGAATCGACTTAAGGCAACGGATGTCCGACAACCACATCCTCTGATGACAACGTAAAAGCTTTAACGTTGCCCGTGCCTGGAGATTGTTCACATCAAACATGAAGACGATCCGATTCCACAAAAAAACAGGTGAGAATCACATGTTCAATTAAAAATGGCAGACTTCCTGTGTGACTTAGCTCCAGGACATCTTAGTAGGTTACGTAACCCCACCAAATTTCATCCTGTAGGTCAAACCTGTAGGCCTGTCTGAGAACATAGGTACATAGGTGGCGCTGTAGAGACAGTTTTAGATGCCAAGGACCCATAAAATCATAATTTGACAGGCTAGATGGTAAATACAGGATGTGGAGTGTTATTATTCTCCCATTAATTCAGTGATCAGTATCAGCTGGTTTATAAAGCCTGTGATTTGTAATCAAATTCATCAGATTTTATGCAAGAATTAATTGTAACTGGTGAGCACGGTGCTGTTTGGTCCACAGGGGAAGCACTCGTTTCACATCTGGGGGCATTGCAATATTACCGACACTTCTTTGGACAAAAGACACATTGAAAATAACGTGTTCGAAATTCCAAGAAAAAAGAAACATGAAAAGAATCCGTGAAGCATGACTTCAGTCAACCTTGACAAAACAAACCAAACTTAAAACCATGAAGTCTTATCATTGTACATACAGAACAATACAACGTAACCACGGTAACAGCAGTTATCTCTACTCTGATTTCAACAATTCAACACATGAAGCTGGATTAAAAACTTTTTAAAATAATATTCTCTCATCAAACACTATAAAGCATAAAGAGAATCATGATACACTGCATATTGTTAAGCCTAATAATGAAATAAATAAGATCAAATTAGGAAGCAGTCTTCAGTGGCAGACATGGAGTGGCTTAAAATAAATTGAATAAAATGCTATAATTCTTAACATAAGTTTACATTTTTTGATTGCAGGCATTTTTGTTCCTTAAGAGAATAAGTGTTCAATCTTGACTTTATATAATATGATATATATTTATATAATAATAGAGTCAATATGTTGTCAAATTAGACCATATGTGGACTCCAAAAATTGGAGTTAAAAGGATTAATAAATTAAATATATTAGTGGCCTGAATTCAGTCCTGGAGGGCCAGATGTAATCAAATATAAACACAACATCCATATCTATTTTCTAATTTAATCTAATCTTGTTTATCTAAATCCGATAGTTTAATTCAGTAATCTCTAATCACTGCCAGCTCTAACTGTTCAGACAGACTGACCTACAGTCGCAGCCTGTCCAGTCAAACCCAGTCACAATAAGAGCACCTGTAGATATTCACATATCGCGTGTGTGGTCCAGGGAAGGATCTTACAGACCTACCTCTATCGTGTAGTTCTGATGGTGCCTGACCGTTTCTCCACTCTGCAGCATCCAGGTGAACTCTGAGCCGGGTGTGTCCTTATTTTCCTCTTGTGATCCATCTCGTGCCCCACCTGAGCTCTCCTCTCCTCCCACATCGTGATGCGGCTCGACCTCCACCCTCTCCTGCGAGTCCCCCTCGCCCTCCTCAGCGGCCTTCTTTTTCTTCTTCTTCTTCTGCTTCTTCTGCGTGTCCGCGTAAGCTTTCCTCTGCCGGTACTCAGCCAGCTGGAAGGGAGAGGAAGACATCAAAATTCAGTCGCCCTCCTCGGAAGTTGAAAACACCGTCAGCAAGCATCCATCTACACGGCATTGTGCTCAGAACTCCCAGATCTCAGAGAAACATCCGCCTGTGCAAATCTGATTCACAGCATTTATGCTAACTAGAACGATTTATAAATATATACTCTTCTTAAAATCCCCAGAGGGACCTACCCTCAGTCGACACAGTTTAGTGAAACTCAAGTGAAACATAGTGCGCCATCAAAAAAACCCTGGTCCAAGCGCGTCCTCCCTCCCTGTGTCTAAATAACACACAACTCTTGCTGTGCCAGGTACTAATCCTCACTAAAGGGATTACAATTATCAACCATGTCAACGACCTGACCTCTGCTACCATCGCCATTACGTTACTCAGCAACTAATGCAAATCGAGTCCTGGTCATGCGAAGTTACAAGTCATTTTAATTGAATGCAAATTGGTGATAAAACTACCTTGTGTGTGTGTGTGTGTGTGAGTGTAAATCTCCTTTGGAAAGAAATAAAACTACGCCTAGCAGGGCTATCAATTAGGCATCATCAAATGAAATAAATGACATAGTTGCCATCAAAAGTATAAAAGAGTGACAAAAAAGAAGTTATCTGTGCGTTCCTTTTAAAAGATAAATCAAAAGATATGCAGTGAAGAATGATATAGTGAAAGACTCGATATCTATCTTAATATGCATGTAAATCCTATGTTTGCTGTGTATTATAAAGCTCGTATTATAAAGAGGCTCCTCAACAGCAACATACTGAAAACAGCCTGAGTCGCCGGTGTATCAATTATGTATGGGTTACGTATGAAAATTTCACTGGGCCCAGCAGACAGCCGGGCTACACCGCAGCTGCTGCGTGGTTCTCAACAGATACAGGCGGACCGTTTCCAGGGATACCAGTCCGATACCAGCCCACCTGTTGTGGAAATGCCAGAGCACCTGATGACAGGGAGCATATCAATAAACCATGAAGGAAGGCATTCAGAGCTGGTATTTGTTTGGAGGTTCTCTGACGCCGAACCCAAGAAGTCGTTAAAAGCGTGCCGCTGTTTGACCGCGACAGCGACTCAGGCCTGGGTGAGGACACGGGTGCTGGCACTGGCGCCGAGCCCCTGTGCTCTTTTCATTCATCAAAATCTGAATGACTTACAGTGAGCTTTGTTTACGACATGCTTTTAAGTGGATTACCTTCTCGCTCAGCACTGTGAAGTTTATTGCTTATTATTTAAACCCCACGTCAGTATCGGCCAATAGTGAAAGACTCGATATCTATGAAAGCCAAATGCATCCAATGAACTGTGGCTCAACTCACATGTTATTACAACATATCGTGCTGAAAACCTGCTGGTAGCCACATGACGACCAGCAAGGGAAAAAAAAACAACGAGCAACGTTGTTTCGGTCGTTTCTTCTGTACATGGAATATGATGATTTATAAGAGGCTAAAAACGTGCATGCTTTACCTCTTCTGTCCTAAAAAAAAAAAAGGGAGATGACGTATCCTGTGCAAAAAGTTTAGAGCCTGACACGACTGAAATGAGAGTGGGCATCGCGGTCACGCGTTCCACCTACATATCAAAGCTAAAAAAAAAAAAAAAAGAAGCTTTGTGTCTCTGCACATTCACGCCTCGATCGAAATTCACCAGTGTCTTTTCCCACTGAATAATTAAGAATGATCAGAGAAACACAGTGTCAGAGGCGTAGATGCAGAGCAAGCGTGCCAGCGGGACAGTTTGTGGGGACCCGCGTCTCTCTGTGAGCTGCTTATCGGAGCAGGCTGCCCTATTTGGCAGATCGGCTGAGAGCATCCGCTGAGCATATGGATCCAGCAGAGCCGCATCACCATCTGGGAGAGGAGCGGACACTACGTAGGTGTATCACCATCTGCTGTCTGAAAACATTCACACAGCCACGGTTGCACGCAGGGTTCCCGTCCGTGACCAATAGTAGCGGGCCCACAGTTCCAGTGCCACAGAGAGAAAAGCTGTAGATGAGCAGAGTTCTGGGCAGCGTATCACTCAGGTTCAATCAATACGACTACCTTAGGAAGAGCCAAACTACACACACTCCTAATGCTGATTAATGTTGTTAAAGATATGACAAAAGTCAATTTTGCCAACTGGACTTCAAGCAACATTAATTCAAAATAAGGTTTGTTGTTTATCAAAATGTGCTTTTTACTAAAAGCTGTTGATTTCTATGACCTGAGAGGCAAAGTAAAAATACTGGAGGTTAACAAAGGAACTTTTAGGCTCATAGCCTCCGATGTCATGTGTCACTGACACTGCAGGGAAGACCGTGTGAGTCAACACCAGAGAGCACATGTTGTGCTTTACACACACACACACACACACACACACACACACACACACACACACACACACACACACACACACACACACACACACAGAGAAATGGGTAAAAAAGAAGCTCTTAAGCTCTGAACTTCGGAGCAGAGACTGCCTGAAAGGTCAGCAGACAGGCGTCCCGTCGGCTCGTTCAACCAACAGTTTAGTTCGCGACCCACGTCCCTCAACCAGGGCTCATCCCTCACCTGATTTGCTCAAGCCTCGACAAATCAAACAAATCCCATCCTGACAACCTCCGCGCGCCTGAAGGCAGCACGTCAGCGAAGGTCGCAGTCAGTGACAAAGTGACTGTCAAAACAAATGAAACAAATCTATTTCAAATACCCTGGAAAGACAATGTCTTTGTCTGAAAAGGAATGATTGATTATCTAATCTGGGCAGGCCAATCCGTTTCCCTCCTATCCCCACTGAAACCCTCACAGCTTCTTGCGCGCGGCACTATTTGAATTTGGTGAAAGACACATGTTTGTCGGTGGACTGCGTCCTCCCAGACAGCCTGGGAAACCCTCCACCTGCACGAGCATCACGCATCATCCTCGGTAGTAACTTAATAAAAGGAGAGTTGTTTGACCCACAACCGGCTAATCTCCCTCTAATCCCCTCAAAGGAAGTGCAGAAAAGGCTGTCAAAAGTGTCCGCGGCTCAAACATAGAAGGCAAACTGGGGGTGGAAAAGCTGTTTTGGTATTAATTACACCAAATAATTTCACCAAATGTGTCAGTCTTTCACCAGATAAGCTGTGGCAGGTACATCCATGATTAGTCATGGAAAAGATTAACCACACAGGCCTAATCTAAGTAGATTAATTTCCAATGCTCCCTGACAGCGACACTGACCTGTAGGTTATGTCGACTTGAAAATCTGCTTAAAGTTTCCATGATAGACAGCGACTACAAGCTCTGATAAAATGTCCTTTAACAATAACAGTGACAAAAACACGACTGGTTTTGTCCTCTTTACTGCGACGATGGTCTATCGCTCCCGCCATCAAATGAGACAAATTATCACCATGTGACGTTCTGAACAGCGGAGGTGACCAGAAATGGCACTTGAAGTGGGCCTGCAGGAGGTTCTGTAATCAACATGGAGTGGGCAACTTGTGCAGCCGGCTAAAACATAAAAACACAGAATCATTAGAAATGGGAAGAAGAGAAGAAAACAGGCACCTTGGCAAGTAACAACTGCTGCACAGAAACGCAAGCGCAGCAGCTAATGATTGATGAAGTGTCTTGCAACATCCACCTGCAAATTAAACTTTAGCTATTGTCGACTCAGGGTTTGCACCCTTCATGTCAGGAAAGCTGGATTCTAAACTCTCAGGTTGTTCAGATGGTAACTGGTTCCATACCCAGACTGCGTGACCCTTCTCCGATTCTCTTATTACTTTTCAAATATGCTTAAAAAGGGACGGTTTTATGAGATGTTACGGAGGGTAGGTTGTGTCGTGAGTGCAGCCGGATTAGCTTGCTGATTTCCTCTGACATGCATCATCTTGGCCTCAGTCTAAGGTTACAGGATTCAGCGTGGCTCTTTGGGACCCATTAGAGATGACGGACACGTCTGTGTTTGGAAAGTGCGCCTGCGTAACATCTGAAGCTTCCTCCCTCCGTGTGGGGCCGTGGTGACATAGAGTCAGCTCCTCCAGCTCTACCGAGGGGGCCTTTATTAACTAAAATACTGAAGCCAACACCATGGAGACCGTCATTATCACGACATCTCCCACTGGGCCCCTCTAAGAAGCAGAAAATCACCTCCACTAGCAACCCTAAGGTGACAAAAAGACACAAGAAACATGGTGTAATATACATTATAATGCCATTGTTGTCATTCTCTGCTGCATTAATCCCAGCAGATTGGTATTAAGGGTAAGGATGACCCTTATTGATCCCACAGTGGTTACATTTGTAGTGTTACAGCAAACAAACAATATTACGCAACAGTGCTTGATTAAGATTGCACTGCACAATGTATGAGATTGTCAGGATGATATCTCAGATTTTCAGCGTACGAAGCATTAGAGCTGAATTCAAACTCAGGCCCTTAAGGTTAAACAAGATCTAAAGCATCATAAAAGAGTCTACGGAAATGGAGAAATCTACAGAAGACCAGTAGTAAAGGTGCCATTGGTGGGGTTCAGAGGACTGAATTACGTGCTGATCGCTCCAGAATGATGATGCAGGCTGATTCAAAGCTGCATAAGTTCAGCCTGAGAGGAAAAGGTGTCTTTTGTGTGGTGAGGACAAGTCCTGCAGAGCCTGTTCCACCCGCCTCCCGCACTCACGTTGAGCCTGAAACACCGCAGGGGGCGAGCAGGCTGAAATATGTGGACTATGTGCACCGGGCCTGCAGGCTCATTCCTAAAATCTACAGCATGTAAAGGATGTTATAGGAGTGTGAACCTGCCCCCCCCCACACCCCCCCCAGCTGTCAGTGCAGGACACATGTTCACCCATCTGACAGCTGAGAGGCTGCAACGAGCCCGGGGGGGGGTGGCCCCCCAAACAGGGCTGCTCAGCCTCAGAAGGACAACTCTGGGGAGCCCTCGCCTCTCATTCGGCAGCGACAGCCGCAGTTCGGGGGACTTTTGGAGCCGAGAGCCGACGCCGAGGGTCCCACCTTCGCTTTGCCGGCCTCCAGCTTCTTCTGCCGCTCCTCGTCCTCCATCGTCGCGGTCCCTGTAGCCAAGACAAGGAGGGGGCCGCTTCATGCGAGGTTCATTTTTTTTAAAAAAAGAACAACAAATAAATAGAGGCGAAAGCCGACTTCCAGACAGCTTGTGGAAGCCTTTACAAAGTGCTGTCTCCTTGTTGGGAGCCGGCCGCCATGTTTTCCACGTAAACATGAGACAGCGGTGACGTCGTAAGGCGCATTTATGGCCACGCCCCCTGCCAGTGAGGCATTGACGGCTGTCGGAATCGACAGTAACCATGAGACAAACGCGAAGACGCGTTTACGTGACCTTGGAGGATATCGGAAAGGTGCCCCAGCGGTCCTGCATGTATTCTGTTGAGTAGCTTTATTCAGTAGAACAACGTCTACAAGGTCTTTATAATTTAGCAGATAAAAATACATTTGAGCCGTGGTCATAATCTCCATAATAATGTTTAAAACAATATGTATGCAACATTTGTCTCTGGAATCAGGTAATGTCAAATAGAGAAACATAACTCAGTAATGGAACAATCGCATGTTTTGTCTTGTTCATTCAATAGATTTGCTTGTTTTCGTATCTGTCCTGTTTCTATGGTAACAGCAGCTGCCAGAGCTGTTCCTCTTCAATTTAAAAACATCAACAACAACAACAACAAATGTTTCAGTTTCAAAACACTGAACCATCACTTTACATTTTATAGAACATCTGGTGATTGGGTTATGGGGAAAAAAAGCACTATTTTCTTCTCTGAAATGGACATTTTTGAGCATTTTTACTGGCAGCAGCTACACGAGTGCGTATCTATGTGTACATCCCCAACTGGAAAGGTTAGACATTATGTAAGGACAGGTCACACAGAGTATGGTCGCACACATATGATGCTGAAAACGTGACGGTTTCACCAGGTTTTAAGAAGGGAAACCTACCGAGAGTGTCAGGAGAGGAGGCCCCGCGTCTGCGGCCCACGGGAGCGGAGCAGCTGATGGTCTGGCTGATCCTGAATTCCACCCATCTTCTCTTGGACGCTCTCCCTGCTTCCATCCCACCTGCGACCACCCGGACCGGGTCTGCAGGAGCCACCGCGTCCTTGGAAGCCTCGCCATATTCTAAATAATTCATTCACTGGGGGAGTAACGTGTCAGCAGTTACCCCAGCAACTTCAGCTAACAGCATTAAAAAGAAAAGAACAGACTCTTATTTACGGCTACATAAATTCACATTTCAGGATTTTCAGAGGGAGGAGGTATGAAATGGGCTGAATTTGTCTGAGACAGGGGTTCCAATATTCAGCTGAGAACATTACAAACAGGCTTGTTGTGCCACCCACTTCACTGTCTGGTATCAATCGTGATTGAGGGCAACAAAGAGACACACATCCCTTTGTGGAAATGCAAGAAATGCTGGAGAGTCAAGCGTCTCTCGGTGGAGCGAGGATGATTTCGGCGAGGCGCCACGCTCACTTCATCCTTTGAGTAGAGGGGGGTGAAAGGCAATTTACATAATAAAGATATCGCTGTGCGGTGATAAAATATTCATGGGGGCTGATGCTCGGCTGAGGAGAGGTGGAGTGGTCAGTGTTGAGCTGTGAGACGGTGAAGGCACGCTGGTTATTGAAGGAATTAAAGACACACAGCACGTCTGGCTTCAGTTCTACAGGTAGAAATGTACACTAATGCAGCTACACACCTGTACATACCTTTCACCTGCTGCGTGATCGCGTGTGGCCTCGGTCAGAGGTCAAACATTAACGTTTTCTGGCAAATATCAAGTTAAGTCAAATCAACTCGGATTGATTTGACTCAGGTTTTAAGGTTAAGGGGTTTTTATACATAAACTTTGACCATTAGTCCAAAATATGTTACCTATTATTATTAAATGTGCTAAACAAAGGGGCAATTCAGGAAGGACAAATGACCTTCACTAAGACAAAACGTTCAAGGGTTAAATAGCACTACTTTGCTTGGACGAGTCCTTGTGAATTTATTTTGTGCATCTAAAATGACTTGCTTCCATCTAGTGGCGGGTACAATAAACATACACGCAATATAAACATACACACAATATAAATACTGTATACACACAATAAGTTGACTCTGGTGATGAAGATGATTTAGTGGAGATAAAGTATCTGCCTTTATTCTTAATGGTATAAAACCTTTTATAACTCACAAAAGCACATTCGATCACCGAACCCGCACATCCAGCTGCAGGTTCGCCCCGGACCGGCTGGTGGCGCAACTCAGACCGACGACCAACACCAAAGAAGAAGACGAGCTGCGAACTTCCCCGGTTCCGCTTTCTGTTTGTTGAACTTGAGGGCAGAACTCTCTTAAATCCTTTACCAGGTGCCTCTGGGCCGTTTACGATCACCTGCCCCGCTGGGCTCGAACGCGGAGTCGCTGAATATCGTCGGTAGATCCCCACGGGGGTTGTTTAGAGGCGGCGCAAACATCTGCAGCAGCTGCGTTTACGAGTCGCGTTCAGCCTGTTCGCTGGGTTTGACCCTCAGCCAGCTCTCGGGTCAGGGGGAAAACCCCTCAACCCTGGTTTCTGGACCTTCACATGGTGGCTGAGGTACCTTCTTTTGCTCTGTGGTGCTCTCAAAACCGCCTTCCTTCGGTTGTGTTGATGGTGTTTTGTTGGTGAACTAAATATAAGGACCTGCTGTTCTTGTCCCACAGGACCGGCGTCGGGGCCGAGGATGGCAGCCGGACGTGTCCTCGTGTGTCTGCCGGGCCTCCGCCGCCCCGGGCCCGTCCCCGTCCGCCTCACGGCGCGGTGCTGCGCGACGGTGCCCCGCGGCTCCAACAGCCAGGGCCAGGGCCCGAAGGCGGCGGTCAGCCCGGAGAACCAGTCCCTCCTGGAGAACCTGGCCCTCCTGGGCGTGGACCTGGAGATGGCGCGCCAGCGGCAGCCCGGCGTCCTCCGCAAGACCTCCACCAACGAGCGGGGCCTGGCCAGGTTCCTGAAGGGCAAGGGCGCCGGCGCCGCGGCCATCGCCAGCATCATCTCCCGCTACCCCCGCGCCGTCACCCGCTCCGTCGACCACCTGGACCAGCGCTGGCGCCTGTGGAGGAACGTCTTCAAGACCGACGCCGAGATCGTGCGCATCCTGGACCGCTCGCCCGAGTCCTTCTTCCGCTCCAGCGACAACGGCAACCTGGAGAAGAACATCGCCTTCCTGACCTCGCTGGGGCTGGGCGCCCGCGACCTCCACCGCCTGCTGACCATGGCGCCGCGCACCTTCTCCAACAGCCTGGAGCTCAACAGCCAGATGGTGGAGCTGCTGCAGGACATCGGCGCCCAGCTGGGCGAGCAGGACCTCCGCCAGTTCTCCAAGAACGTCATATGCAGCAACGTCTACGTTCTCACCCGCAGCGCCAAGAGGGTGAAGGCGAACGTCGCCATCCTCAGGGCGTGCCTCAAGATCAGCGACGCGGAGCTGCTCGCTCTTCTCCAGGGCCCCGGGGCGGAAGTATTTGACCTCTCCAGTGAATACATGAAGACGAATTTCAGAAGCCTCCGAGAGAAGATGCGCTCCCTCGGCTGCGGGGAGGCCGACCTGAAGCAGCTGGTCACGACCTACCCCATGGTGCTCTACATCGGGCCGTCGAACCTGAACACCAAACTGGACTGCCTGCTGGACGGGGGGATAGCGATGAAGCAGGTCCTGGAGAAGCCCAAGGTCTTGGAGTACAGCACGCAGAACATCAGGGGGCGAATAGCGGAGCTGGACAACGTCGGGTATGACTTCCAGAAGAGCGGCATCGCCATACTGGACATGAGCCGCAAGCGGTTTGAGGCAAAGTTAAAAAAATTAGCTTCAATGAAAGATGGAACTCTGATATGAAGCCTCATCGTGTTGCTGCACCGAAACTTAATTTAAGGATGCTCCAGTTTCATCTCTCTAGATTTAATATAGATGTTATTTTATAATAACCATCTCAATCAGTAATAATAATAAACATACATTAATTATTATCATTATGTTATTACTATTACATCATGGATATTAATACATTTGCACCATGTTACTTTTGACAGTATCTGACAGTGAAACCAGTTTTAACTATTCTTCAATTTGACGTGTTTGTCGAGCGTTTAACTTTTTTTTTTCTGGGTGCAGACAATTTTGGAAAATTGAGAGAAATGCGGTTTTCTTGGATGGAACGTGAACTGAAGTTCGTGTTAAAAAGCAGTATTAAAATTCATACACTTTGTGCTTTTTTTTGTTCTTTTATTTGTTTTTTTTTTAGTTATCCTTAGGGACTAAACTAAAAACCAAATAAAATTGTTTTACAATGACTTTGGAATTCTTGTAATTAAAAATTACGGACGGTTCGGCAGTATTTATATGGCTATTCTGACGGTTGCCTGAGCTTTTATTCAAGTCTGAACTACGTTTTATGTTAAATTAAAACGAAATTTAAGTATGTGGAACTCATGTTCCACAGCCGGTGAACCGCACGGACCCAATTCCAGCGCTGCACCGCCCACCTTCACGCCGCTCATGTGAGGCGAACATTTACCAGCATTTAAGTCTGTTTAAAGTCTCTTTTTAAGTCTGTTTGTGGCACAAATCTGTGTTTAAATGCCTGACGTCGTCTGCAGCTTAGTAAATTACTAACCCGCTGTTAGCCAGTAGCTCGTTAACAGGTAAGACAATTTGACAATTAAAGTCACGGTTCTTTCAGAACAACAGTTGTTGTTTTTTTAAACGACCTTTGAATTAAAATGAATTAATTTAGGCCAGTGGGCGCAGATCGTCCTTTTAGTTATTCTTTTGCCCACCGGCCGTTGGATTTTCTCGTAATGGTCCGTTTGTTTTTCCTTAAAGGAGGAGAGGAAACAGGGAAAGCGATGGAAAAACCTGCGGAGGAGAATGTCGACAGTAAGACAGACGGGGCTGTGAAAGGCGAAGCTGCCATCAAACACGGGTAAATGAGCAGACCCAAATGCAACACGCACGTTTTTCTGGTCTTTTTTGCCCACCAGCTGAGATGCACACGTGATAAATGGTCAATTACCTGTTTGTAGCAGAGACAGAGAGACTCGGTGATGCAAAAAGGGGAAGGAATCGGACCACGAAACTGACGTCTCACACTTTCAGGTTCCTGACAACCAAAGAGAAGTTCCACAAATTTGTCGATTCGGAATGGCAGGGTCTCAACGGAGGGAATCCCACCAGAGACGAGAAACCTGTGGGTTCAGGTGACGCCGACGTCGAGGAACCTGATGCCAAAAAGCCCAAAGTGGACCCTGAAGACCAGAATAAAGACAGAAAGTCTGATGGCAAAAGACTCCGAGGCCAGAATAAGTCAAGGCCACACGTAAAGCCCACAACCTATGAAGAAAAGCGCCTGTGTCTCTCAGTTATTCAGGTAAAAGAAGCTAAGAGAATACTTCAAACATCCAAATACGTGTCTGGCGAACGGCAGTAACGTTTCCTTCCCTGCAGGAGAACAAAGTATGCACCTTTGGAGACAAATGCCACTTTTACCACAGCGTCTCCGACTACATGAGCACCAAGCCCGCCGACATCGGGGAGCGCTGCTACCTGTACGACACCTTTGGGAGGTGTTCTTACGGCCTGACCTGCCGCTATGCCAAGGCTCACACCACGCCGGACTTCAAGACCGTAGAAAATGCCGAGGCAGTAAAAGCCTGTGAGGGCAGGACCTTCATAAGGAACAGCCTGAGCAAAGACCTCCAGAATCGTCTGAGGAAACACTCGGTGGACTTCAAGAAGTCAGCAGAGTACCTCAAAACACTTTCAAATAACAAGGAGAAGAAGAACCAGGGCAACGGTAGGACCACATCTACATCTAAGTGACTGCACTGATGGATAATTAGGTCATTTATTTATTGCCACGTCATGGTTAGGATCACTCTTAAGAATTCCCTGCCTTTAATTTTAAATCTTTTGCCTGTGTTTAACTGTATTGTTGATGAAGCGGATGTCTGTTAACCCGTTCTGTCTCTGGGGCTCTCTGTTCCTTCTGTAGGGGCCGTTTGTGCAGCAGGAGCAGACGCAGCTCCAGCGGGGGAGCAGCAGGTAGCCGACGCTCAGGTGAAGACTGCCGTCGGCGCGCTGCTCCACAGGGGTCGTACGTGAGTCGCTCCCTCATGGGTCCGTTCTCTGACCCGCTGCAGGTCGTCCCAGAAAACCCGACTCCTGTGAGGACGGTCGGCCCCCTGACTGACGCGGATGTTGTCAAGCTGCGTCCCTGTGAGAAGAAGCAGGTACGGCTCTGCAGGAATCCTTCAAATTTAAATACTTCTTCTTCAGGTCACTCAGATACTAAATTTGGTGATCTACAATATGGAGTAAACCAAATTCATGCTTGACAAATGAGAATAGAAATAAGCCGGTTAAACATTTAAGGGGGTTTTAATGATTTTATTTGGTGTGTGTTTTTGTTTCAGGTCAACTTTAATGACAAGCTTTACCTTGCTCCACTGACAACTGTGAGTGTTGCCAACCTCAGGACACAACAGTTTTAAATGCTGCGCAGCGCCTTTTAGAGAGACTAATAAAAGAGAGCTTTAAGTGTTTGACATAAATAAGGTTTGATGTGAGCAAATGTCTTTTTCCAAAAGTGCGGGAATCTGCCCTTCCGTCGCGTGTGCAAGCGTTTCGGTGCAGACATCACGTGTGGCGAGATGGCCATGTGCACCAACCTCCTGCAGGGGCAGCAGTCAGAGTGGGCCCTCCTGAAGCGGCATGAAAGCGAAGACATATTTGGAGTCCAGGTGATGTCGTCGTAGATCGCTCAGACACTCGAAGCAGAACTCAGTTGTGTCACTTTACTGCTGCAGTCAGAGTGTGAGGGCACCTTAAAGCGGTGATCAAGGCCTCTCTTCTGAAGTTCACATCGTCTCTCCAGGTGGAGGGCTGCTTCCCCGACACCATGACGCGGTGTGCAGAGCTCATCAACAACAACACTGAAGTTGACTTTGTGGACATCAACTCTGGGTGTCCCATCGACCTTGTCTTCAAGAAGGTAAACCTGTGACCAGCACGAAGGACTCAAGCAGCAGCTCGTCAGACATGAATCCAGAATGCATTAATGTCTCTGTTTTTCCTTTGATTTGCACTGTGACATCGAGGCCTCTTAACTAGTCGGGATCACAGACACGTGGCTCCCAAATCCAGCCATTTATGTTGTGTAGGTCGGCTACCGTCCTCTCTCACCTTCACGTCTTTACATTTGAGACTCTGCTGGTCCTCTACTGAGTTTGGACAAAAGTCTAAAATCAAAATTATTTATGCCCATTCCACTGTAAATCTCACATCCTTAAAGTGGGATGGACTTGTGTTTTACAATAACTGTATTTTCCATATGTGGACATTAGATTTTGGGTCACCTATAATAATAATAAGGATTTTAATCCCGGTTGGGATGGAGGATGGCGTCTTTCTGTGTGGAGTCTCCATGTTCTCC
Source organism: Lagocephalus sceleratus (assembly GCA_911728415.1). Taxonomy (NCBI): domain Eukaryota; kingdom Metazoa; phylum Chordata; class Actinopteri; order Tetraodontiformes; family Tetraodontidae; genus Lagocephalus; species Lagocephalus sceleratus. Next base: position 2,021,368 of record CAJVRN010000219.1, on the reverse strand, counting down.
CTGTGCCTGTGTGGGTTCTTTCCGGATACTCTGGCTTCCTCCCACAGTCCAAGGACATGAACAATTGGTGATTAGGTTAATTGGAGGACTCTAATGAACCCTCATCTCTTTTTTTCACTCCCCCAGTAACAGTAGCAGGCACAAAGTAATTCTTTTAAAATGCTGGCGAAGTCACAACCTAATAAAAAAAAGATAAGTGTGTTGGTAAAGAGGGGAAGCCTGTTAAAGATCAACTATCCTGGCAGCAGATTTTTCTTTCTATTATTGAAGCGTAGAAAATGCAGACCCCAACTGGAGCCACTGAACACTGACGGATGGTTTTTGTGTGTTCTGCCTCGTCAGGGCGGCGGCTGCGGATTGATGACACGCACCAGAAAGTTTGAAGAGATCGTGAAGGGAATGAATCACGTAAGTGCAACGCTCCTCACAAAGTGGAAAACCTCCAACGTTGTTTTAAACACTGAATCCACTCTTGCACTCGTGTCTAGTTCGCTTTTGTGGCTTTTCATAAAAAAAAGCCGGTGGTATTTTAGTCTCACGTGTGCAGTCACAATGGCTAAATGACTTCTTTTTCCCCGCGTAAAGGTCCTGGATGTCCCTTTGACAGTCAAGATCCGCACCGGTGTCCAGGAAAAAACCAACATAGCCCACAAACTTATCCCTGAGATGAAGAAATGGGGAGTCTCCATGATCACGGTAAGTCATGTCAAAAAAAAGGATACATTTTTTTAATGGAGTAATATTTTCAACAATCTGAGGTAAAGCTTGGTCTTGAAAAATCTTAAGAGATTTTTTTATCTGACCCCACACATGAAGGTAGAAAACGTTGATTGTGCTGCATGTAGAGCGCTCTGATAACCTCAGCAGAGCACACACATCATGATTCTGTCCCACCACTGATATAGAATCTCCTCCTTCACGCTAGAAATTTCACGTGATCACATGTGATCTTATCCATGCCTGCTTCCTCCATCCTCAGTCAGCTCTCTTCTCTCTCTTCTCGATTAGTTACATTCCGTTCCACTTCACTATTCAGAGACATGCCATAGGGTGTGAGGGTGAGCCAGTCTGATCAGGGGGGCTTTGAAACCCGATTTGACCCCTTCATCACTGAGATGTGTCGTCTTCTTGCAGCTTCATGGCCGGTCCAGAGAGCAGCGCTACACTAAACTCGCCGACTGGGACTATATCTCCACTTGTTCCAATCTGGCCAGTCCTGTCCCGCTTTTCGGTCTGAGAACACGCAAGAGAAGTTTAAAGGTTATGAGGAGGTGATCCCATTTTGACCTCTGTTTGTTTCCCCAGGCAATGGAGACATTCTGTCTTACGAGGATGCCATGAAGGCAAGAGAAACTGGAGTTTCTGGTATTATGATTGCAAGGTGAGAGCAGTTAGTTCATTCCACAAACTAATCTGTGAAATCTAAGATACAAGCTGTCTAGACGATTATAGGAAATAATGTTTTGGTGTCACTCTTCTGCAGAGGTGCTCTCATTAAGCCCTGGATCTTCACTGAGATAAAGGAACAGAGACACTGGGACATATCGTCCAGCGAACGACTGGACATCCTCAGGGATTTCACCAATTTTGGTCTGGAACACTGGGGCTCGGACACCCGAGGCGTAGAGAAGACTCGCAGCTTCATGCTGGAGTGGCTCTCCTTCATGTGCAGGTAGACACACCTTTGTTCCAGTGGACGTGACTGTGAAATGACAAGCTGCAAATAAAGAAGGAGCTCACTGGGGACATTATTCTGTCAGATATATACCAGTGGGGCTCTTGGAGCGAGTGCCACAGAAGATAAATGAGCGCCCGCCGTACTACATGGGCAGAGACTACCTGGAGTCTCTGATGGCCAGTCAGAATGTCGGGGACTGGGTCAGGATTAGGTAAATACTGTCCCAGTGAAACACCAGCTCCTCACTGTTACACCTCTTTTGTTTATGTCCAACCTTTGTTTTTCGCCCTGCAGTGAAATGCTTCTCGGACCAGTGCCGAAGAATTTCAACTTTCTGCCCAAACACAAAGCCAACGCTTACAAGTGACTCTCTGACTGATGGTTTGGGATCATTTTTACTTTTATTTGTCCTGGAAGAGAGTAAGATTAAAATGGATATTTTCATTTTAAATGGAATTTAATAGCCCTGTGTTTAATTGACCTGTAGTTCAATGGAATAAAGAATACTTTACTTTTCAAGTAATACAATAATTTTCATTTACCCTGCAAAGAAATGTCTCTGCTCTTTATTGTAGCCAAAGAAAAAGTCACTGTCACTGCTTTGGGATGGGAATAAATGAATGGGGAATTGATACAGGCCAGCAATAAAGCCTACTTTTTCTATTAATGGTTTTTTTTTTTATAAAAACACATTTTTGTAATTTTCTTTAAATGTTTTTAATACCCTAAAATCCCAATAATGATAAGTGTTAAGATCAGCCTTTTAACTAAAATCATTAATGTCTAGTATTGACTAGTGATAGTACATATTTATATTTCCTAATTTATTTTTTCATGTACAAAAGTGCCAGCATAGCAATTTCCCATGTAGTTCCCATAGAAGCCTTGCTGATAAAGAAATCACTTGAACTATTATGGAATATGATGACATGATTTTAGAAGCTCAGTGAAGTTTAGTTATAGAAAATATCATTTCTGGAGACAGAAAGTTGAAATAATTAACTGTTTTCAATATATTGAGAAATCCTCTCTTACGTATGACAAATATTAATATACAGTCTGTTATTTATTTTGTCCAGTTTTTCATTATTTAATCTAACACTGATAAAGTTTCTCAAAGTTTCTTACATTTTCATATATGCAGAAACTGGCTGTTACGGTTTAAACGCCTGCTTTCAACAGGAAAAGTGCAGTTTGGTTTTCCTTCTTTCCCATTTAAAGCCGGAGGGGAGGCCACCAGGTGCACTTCATTAACGCCCACCATCATTAGTGCCGGTGGCACCAGGCCGCACCGCTATCAGAAGCAGCAGGCGCCTCGCTGTCTCTCACGTCCATGGCTGGGGTCAGGGTTAGATTGCTTCTGGTGGTCTTGATGGGGAAACTGCTGCTAGTTTCAGTCCAAGCTTGGGAGCCCATCGACGAAAATAGGTTACGTTCCCTTTACGAGACGGGACAGTGGAAGGATCTACCAGACTTTACCGACCCAGGTAAGACGCTTGTGAAGAGCTTTCTACTCTACTGGAGAATCTGTGCCAGTGAAAACGGAAATGTTCCTGCTATGATGCTTGTGCTTATTTATTTTTTTAATTGATCACTGTAAGCATTTACAAATCTACATATTTCTGGGCATTCTGAAAGTGAACTGGCTCAAGACTTGACTGTCTTCCCCTCTCAGATGACCTCAGTTATAATTACGACGATGGAGATTTTTTGGACGTAGAAGACTCCTTCTCTGAAATGGAAGGCATCGCTACCGTCTCCTTCGATTCCTCGGCTCAAAACGAACTGCAGACAAACGAAGGGGACTTTCATGGCTTAGACGCCCCAGAGGAGATGGGAGGTTCCCAAGTGCTGCTTGCAGGTTCCCCTCTGAAGTGGTCTGGTAGATTCAGTCAGCCTCCTGAATTAGATGTGCTTTGTACTGAATATGGCTTCCAGGTTACTTTCCTGATGAATCCATTAAGTGATGTTAAAGTTTTGGGTAGGTCTTGACTCTTATTCTCCTGATGCATTAAATCTAACTTTGACGAATCTACACCGTCACTGTGTCTTGCGTTCTCGTTCAGGAACAATGGAACTGCTGCCTGTCGTCGACGCTCCTGTGTCTTGTGGTTATGAAGTCAACAATCTGAAGAACGTATTAAACGTCCCCTTCACCGGGTGTCACGTGAAGCACTTGGCAACATGTAACGTGAGTACGGGACGGACGGGGCTAATTTCACCTTTACCATAATTCACCTTCCTTCATGCCGCGTCCCCAACAGGCTAGCACCTACAGCCTGCAGTTTCTGTACATAAACAAGTTTGGTCAACACAAAGTGGCGACCGCGGTCTGTGACGAAGAAAGACAGCCGAGTCCCCGAGCTGGCGGCAGTCCCGGAGGGTGCACCCAAACTACAACCGCACTGCCAACCACCCCAACAGTTGGACCGACTCCAGTCTCCCCGTCGCTGCCGAACCTCAACGGTGAGCGTGAGCGCGTCCGCTGAAGATCACTTCTTGACACTGAATTCATTTGGTTGACATTTGAGAATGTTGGATGATACAGTAAAGCAAATGTATTTGATTTTTCTAGTCCTTTAGTAAACTAAATGTTTTTACATCTGCCTTCTTCGCCTTGCTTTAGAGTGCACGCCGGACCGACACTTTCTTTTCACCATTGAACACAACAGTACGTCCATCCCATTGGACCCCACCAAACTTGTGGTTCCTGGGCATCCAGAGTGTCAGCCGATCTTTGTAAATGAGACAGTTGCCATCTTCAAGTTCCAAGTTACAAAATGTGGAGCTCGTACTTATGTAAGTTTGGCCAACATTTTTATTTTTATAAGGACTGATCTTCTGCATAAAACTTCACATTGTGCATACCATAACTGGTTAAAATAATAGTTGGCTTCTATAAATGCTCAAGCATGTATCAGATACACTCAAATGCTGTGAATGCTTCACAATTGCTGTTAACTTTTATGTATGGACAACTAAACACAGCTGATGGAGCCAGAGTATCTGTTTTGAGGTTTTATTGGGTAAAACATGGGTCTGTAACACTCCAACTCTCAACTCTTTTAGTATTGCTTTCTACACACTTTGTCGGTTATATGGTTGTCTTTCTGTTGTCGTGGTGGTTTGGTCTGAAACGTGATGGCCTTTTTCTTCCTCCAGGAACTTGGTGACACAAAGGTCTTCCTGGCTGAAGTTCAGACGGCTGTTGAAGCTCTGAACCTCAAGTACGGTATCATTACCAGAAGTCATCCACTCAGGTGAGTAGGTCGTGCAACCGTCTGTGAGGACTTTGTTTGGTGTGATAACTGTTCTCTTCAAGTGCATCTTCTCTTGCAGGTTCCTGGTCGAGTGCCGTTACAGCAAAACGGGCACCATCCAGTCAATGGCCACTATCGAGTTTGGAGTCAAAATGGACTCGTCCCCTGTGCCTTCAGTGATCTTCTCTGATGGCATCTATGGTGTTGAGCTGAGGATTGCTACAGGTTGGGTTTTGTGAATCCTTCACAAATTGAAATACATTCTTAAATGATTCACAAGGGGGTAGCTCTGACTGTAAGACATTAATTATTGCTCCCCCACTGTGTTTTTCTTTTTTTTGTTTCATTTTTTCCCTCAACAGATGAAACCTATACTTCCTTCTTGCCCACCAACAGTCTGCCCTTGAACGATGTCCTTGGCACAAAAATTTTCATGGAGCTCAACTTGATTTCTTCACACCCAGAGGCAAACATCATTGTGAAGTACTGTTTGGCTTACCCTCGCTCTGCCAAGAATGCTCTGGTGCTCGTTTATAAAGGGTGGGCATCAGTCTCTACACTTGGGGAATTTGATTGCATCTCGGTCTGTTTTAACCTCAGCTGCTGTCTCTTAGGTGCACAAACCCCAATGATCCGTACGTTTACATCCTCATGTCGGCGAAACCTCACCAAAGGCGGATTGCTGTCCTTGCCTTCCAGTTCATGGAGCAAAAGACTAACATGTACCTCAAGGAGGATGTGAGTGTTCAGGAGACCATAATGGCTCCAAACGGATTAGATGTAGATTGGATTCACACTAAAACACCAAAACTGGTTTGTTCATGACTCATGTGAGTCAATGGGGTTCTAATTTTTCTTTGCAGATCATTTTCATGTGCTCTACAGAAGTTTGTATACCATCAGAAAAGCAGTGTGATGCAGGGTGCTTTACAACGGTAATTTCCCAAAGCTTTATTACACCTTCTCTTCCTATCATGTTGTTGATTACCCTCTTTTCTCTCCAAGTCCAAATAGGGGACACGCAGCTGACTTGGAAAAAAACGCACTGAAGAAAATAAAGAGATTTTTAATGAAGAAATAATCATCTTCTCACTGTAACTTCTTTGTTTGAGAAGTCTACAAACGGGATGTCTGTATCGAATTTCAGACATGCAGTTGCAAGAAAGCGTGTGAACCCTTTGGATTTACCTGTTTCTGCATAAATAGGTGATATTATGTGATCTGGTCTTTACCAAAGTCACAATAGTAAAAGCCTGCGTAATCTATACCACATAATTCTGTAGAAATTGGATTCAGGACTTGGTCAAAGATGTATGGGTCAAAGCTGCTCTGCCACCACAAAAAAACACCAAATTTGAGTTTGTTGTTCCTGTGAAACACGCCTTACACAAAAGAACTCACAAAAGACATTTTCAGTTTCTTTAAAGATCCTGAGAGTTAAACGACATAAAAGTCAACTGGTAGATCCCAAAAGATTTGACTCACATTGAGTCAAATCAAGTTTACTTGGAGCCCAAAATCACAAACACTGAATTAAACTGTATGGAATTTCTGGTCATCCAGGCCTTTGAAATATATAGTTGGATTTCATCTGCATAACAATGAAAGTTTAATGAATGCTTCCTAATTAAACTACCAAAAGGGAGCGTGTATAAAATAAAGAGAAGTGGGCCAAACACTGAACCTTGTGAAACGCCACGATAGACTATAATAGTATGGTTTATTATTCATAACAGAGACCAACTGAGACCGATCTGATGGGCAAGATCTAATGTTTCCATTCTTGGTAACAGACTGCGACGCAGAGAAGCTCAATTTAAAGAGTTTTGAGGCTCTTTTAGGACACTTTAAGCCTCAATATTGAGGAAGTTTCTGGGTGAAGCAACATTTCCCACAATCCTTCGCGCCGCAGACCCAAGTAGAAGAAGAGTTTCCCCATCAGCAGATTCGTGCGGGTTCGCGTCACTCGTGACCAAAGACGCGTTAAAGCCTGCTTAAAGTTGTCACATGTGGACGTCAGCCGTGCGCACATAAACCAAGTGAGTACTTTCAGCCGGATATTTGTCATTTTTGTAAGTCCAGTTCTGAATTTAGGGCAAATCAAAACGGAAAGGCTAACATTAGCCGGGGTTGCTAATGGGTTCTTTAAATCCTCTGAGTTTCATCAGTCTGCTTTTTTAAAAAAAACAAACAAAAAAAACTTATAAACGACGTCACATTTTTTGCAAAACGCATTTTTTTATCACAAGTTTTATCCTTCCGTCAGAAAGTCTATTTATGACAAATTATTCAGTTTACAACTGATGATTTGTGAAATGCGTTTCCTCTAAATTTCTTTTAAAATGTCGTTTCGATTTGGTGCAGTAGTCAGCTGCTTACATGTATAAAATGTGCATTTGCAAGAGCGCTATGCTTCAGGTTTAGGCTTGGGAAGAAGCACGTTATTCAGCTATAAATGCTTAAGAAAGCCTTCTACATCCTCTTGTCCCAGACTGTCTCTTTGCATGACTGACTGACGGCAGATTGGTTTGCAGGTATGTCAGCAGGTTGCGCAGAGGGTGTGGTTTTAGTGGTTTTATAGGACAGCGCCAGCTGATCCCAGTCTGCTTGTTGAACCCTCAGCTCCTGTCACCGTCAAAGATGGCTCATCTGGAATCTCTCTTCAAGTATGTGGACGAACATCAGGATCTGTATGTGCAGGTGAGGTTGTGTGAGGCTTGTAGTCTTTATTTATTTGTTATTCTGCAACAACAACATCATTCTTTTGGATTCCTAGCGCCTGGCAGAGTGGGTGGAAGTCCAGAGCGTGTCTGCCTGGCCTGAGAAGCGTGGGGAGATTAAGAAAATGATGGAGATGGCAGCCAAGGACATCAAGAAACTGGGGGGAACGGTTGAGTTGGTGGACGTAGGCAAACAGCAGGTAAGAGGCTCTGATGTTGATAGAAAAGGAACACTAATGCTCTGAAAAGCACGTTTTTTTTGGGTTTTTTTTAGACCTAATGTAGGGAAAAACTAACTTGTTTGTGTTTGTGGCTGCAGCTCCCAAATGGGGAGGAGATCCCTTTGCCCCCAATTATCCTGGGGCGTTTGGGATCAGATCCTGGAAAGAAGACAGTTTGTATATACGGCCACCTTGATGTCCAGCCAGCAAGTATCGACGATGGTTGGGATACGGAACCTTTCAAATTGGTGGAGAAAGATGGTGAGACAAGCGCTCTTCGGTTTCAGTTTGGTGTCAAGTTATGCAGTCCGTGTTATGGCATAGTTAAAAAGAAAGTGATTTGGTGTTGGACAAGTCGCAACAGAGAAATGCTGTTTCACTTTTCAAGAGGAGTCATGTGTTCAAAACTATAACTTCAAGGTTTCTGTTACAGTCATGTGTGATTTATGTTACGAATACATTGAAATTATTTAAGAACAAATCTTGCAGATTTGGCTTGAAGGCAGAAAGTTAGATGACTCGGTTATGAACAAAAGCATTATTTTTATTGGAGGCATTTATTAAAATATCTGTATATGAAAATGCAGCCATCCTGAAGTCACCCTCTACTGCAAAGAGTATTTGTTTTTACCATACATAAACTGCTCAAGCGTTTATCATCTGTGCACTTGTAATTACATCACAGTTTGCTACACCTTTACAAAGTCCACTTCAGATACGTCATGATTTGGAGGCGTTACTAGTGAGTTATCTGCACTCTTGATAGGTCAAGTTGAGTAGGTTCTGTTGTTTTAACAAGAATCAGTAATACTGGTACCTTTAAATAAGGCATTGTGACAGAATCACCGAGAACTGTCTTCTTTTTGATTAAATTTGTTTAACTTCATTGTTGACCTTAACACTGTAATGCAAATGACATCCACATCAAGTCTGTAGTTCAAACTCTAAAGGTGTGTTTTTATCAGTGAGGCGACTGGAACAACTTGAGTTGAAAGTCCTGTAATTGTGCACAGTCTCACCTGCTTTAGCAGTCATAATTTATGTGTAAAATTATTTTTTAGGTCCATTTAAACTGACCTTGATTTAGTTTGTTTCGTTTTTCTTCTTTCCAAAATACTCTTGTGTCTGGTGATCGTCACATGATCTAACTTACAACACCCCTCTTCGCTTCTCCTTCCTGTCCACTCAGCTGTCTTCCTGCTTACTTTACGTTTTACCTTCCAGCTGACATTTGTACAGTATGAAAATACGATATGCTCGTGAAATACAAAACGCTACTTCTGCACTCTTTGAACCACAAAGTCACAAGAAAGGACATGTAAAACTGATGAATTAAACACATTTGTGTCTTTGCAGGTAAGCTCTTTGGAAGAGGTTCTACTGATGATAAGGGTCCTGTTTTAGCCTGGTTTAACTGCATTGAGGCCTACCAAAACATTGGGAAGGTAAAGATTTTACCTCTCCATTTCTGTCATGTTACTCCTGCAATAGTAAATCAGATTTCTGCTGGTTGGAGGATGTGACAGTCACTTTGACTAAGATAATTCCCACATGTTGCAGTGTAACCTTATTTTTACTATATCACTGATTTACTCTCGTATGTTAAGCAGTCTCCCCATAGAATGTAAATGATAACAATAATCTATTAATATTACTTTATTCTAACATTCACAAGTTTCACAATGACTTTTTTAAGGACCTGAGTGCTTTTATTATCTTATTTGAAACTCTTTCATGCATGTTTCGTCCAAAAGGCTCCTTTAGTTCTTCAGATTGGTTTGGAGTGTAAGGTTTTGTCACTCACTGACCACCAGGGCGCTCAACTTTAAACTTCGGTCCACTGACTCATTATGTTTTATTTTACATTCAAGTGACCTCTGTCTAAAAGTACAGCTTGAGTTAGTATTTAATTAATAAATAACACCCAGTATCAAAAGTGGCGTTCAAAGGTCATTGGATCAAATCAGTTATCATCTCATGCCTGTATCTCTTAAAAATCAAGCCTTTCGCCCCTGGATGTTATGACCTCTGTGTTTCTTTATTACCATAATGAAGAATCAACATCAACAATCTGGATTTTTTTGTATCTAATGAGGAATCTGCTTTTTATGTAAAGGTTTGATTTGTAAATCACTTGCCTCTTCTTCATTATTCAGGAGCTTCCCATCAACATTAAGTTCTGTTTCGAGGGGATGGAGGAGTCTGGCTCAGAAGGTCTGGATGAGCTGGTGTTCTCTCGAAAAGACACCTTTTTTAAAGACGTGGACTATGTCTGCATCTCTGACAACTACTGGTTGGGAAAGACCAAACCCTGCATCACCTACGGTCTTCGAGGGATTTGCTACTTCTTCATGGAGGTGAAGATTAAATGGTTTTCACAGTATGAACACGCAAGCCCTCACAGAACATGAACCCCTATACCTGAAAACTCAACATTCCTGATCCAACCTTTGAATGATCATGATCACAATTCCTATGCCATCAAATTTTAAAGCATTTTTTTTTTTTTTGCAAATTTAAAGGTGGAGTGTGGATGCAAAGACCTCCACTCGGGGGTGTTTGGTGGATCTGTTCATGAAGCCATGACAGACTTGATTACACTCATGGGTAAGTGATTCTAATAAACCATCCACGTCACATTAAACTAACGAACACGCAGTTGAGAAGGCTTTAAATATATACAGGTTTACAAGATTTCATTTTTTTTCTCTTTCAGGCTCCTTGGTAGACAAGAAGGGGAGGATTATGGTCCCTGGGATGTACGACAGCGTGGCCTCTCTGACGGACGAGGAGCAGAGTCTGTATGGGAACATTGAATTTGACCTGGAGGAATACTGCCAAGATGTCGGCGTCAAAAAGCTGCTGCACGGCACCAAGGCAAGCGCCTCACCCCCCACTGCTCGTATCGCACAAACACGCCTTTTTAAAGCTCCGCCGCTTCAGTTGCTTGCGTCTTTTGTGATCATTTGTCTTTTTTTAATGCTTGCAGGAGCAGATCCTGATGCACCGCTGGAGGTACCCGTCTCTCTCACTTCACGGTATTGAGGGAGCGTTCTCCGAAGCAGGGGCGAAGACCGTTATCCCCCGTAAGGTTATCGGCAAGTTTTCCATCCGCCTGGTGCCCGACATGGATCCCAAAGTTGTGGAGAAGCAGGTTGGCATTCAAACAGCAGCATTTCCGTGTCGGTGACCCTGATCCTGGTCTGTGTTTGACGCCCGCATGGATATAGGAGTTTGGTTTGAGCGTTTGTTTTTGATTGTGTCGAACAAAAGTCTGGACTGGAATGTTTCTCCTCTCACCTCGGCTCACTGAAGTCCGTTTCCCTCCGTATCATTTCAAAGGTTTCGGATTATCTGCAAAAGAAGTTTGCAGAGCTGGAGAGCCCCAACAAAATGAAAGTGAGCATGGGCCACGGCGCCAAGGCCTGGGTGTCCGACTTCAACCACCCTCACTACATGGCTGGTCGAAAAGCCATGAAAACAGGTAGAGGGGCCAGCCGCACGTCTGAAGTACCTCAGATTGAAGAGAATCTCGTTTCTTATTTGAACCTCTATCGCCTGCTCATCGCATCGTTCCCTTGCTGTGTCCCGCAGTTTTCGGGGTGGAACCCGACCTGACGCGTGAAGGTGGGAGCATTCCAGTGACCCTGACCTTCCAGGAGGCCACAGGGCGCAACGTCATGCTGCTTCCGGTCGGATCATCCGACGACGGCGCCCACTCCCAGAATGAAAAGATCAACAGGTAGACCTTTAGGTTTCCTGCTGATTTTTAACCAGCTCATCACTGCCTGTCCTCTTTTCTTTTCAGATCCAACTACATCCAGGGAATCAAGATGCTAGGTGCATATTTCCATGAGGTTTCCTTGCTGGAATGAAAGGCTGAAAGCTTCTGTCCTGAAAGCTCCCATCCGCGCTGCCACAGCCGTATGAGTTATTCTGTCCAGTTAACTTCTATCACACTCACTTCCTCTGACAATAAAAGTGCTTCCTTTTATTATTATGTATTATTATCTGATCATTTGAACTTTTACTGTTGATTAGTGAAGCTATTAGCTGGGTTTAATAGACTTTTACTATTTAATTTTTCTTTTATTTCTTACGTTTCCTTTATCTCTTTACAGGATTTGGTTTTAAGTGATGATGAAGTGATAATGATTGTTATCCTGTTTTTTTAATATCTTTGCACAATTGTTTACTGCAGAGCTTTTTATTAAATCCATCTATTAAAAATGTTCAGACCGAGAATGCAGTTTTGAACAGGTGGGTTTTGAGATTAGATTTGAACTGGGGGAGAGAGTCAATGTTGCGTAGGTCCGGTGGAAGAGAGTTCCAAAGTTTAGGGGCAGAGCGGCTGAAAGCTCTGCCCCCCATGGTGCTGAGGCGTGAGGAAGGTATGGAGAGGTGAAGGGAGGAGGAAGACCTGAGGGACCGAGAGGGTGTGGAGACGTGGAGAAGGTCAGTCAAATAGGGGGGCAAGGTTATGGATGGCTTTAAAAGTATATAAAAGGATCTTGAAGGTGATGCGGAGATGAACCGGGAGCCAGTGAAGCTGCTGGAGAACAGGGGTAATGTGCTGAGTGGAGGGGGTTCTGGTGATGATGCGGGCAGCAGAGTTCTGGACCAACTGGAGTTTCCGGAGGGATTTGTGGGGGACACCGAAAAGGAGTGCATTGCAGTAGTCGATACGGGAGGTGACGAGGCTGTGGACTAGGATGGCAGTGGCGTGGGGGAGAGAGAGGAGCGGAGACGATTGATATTACGCAGGTGAAAGTAAGCAGATCGGGTGATGTTGTTGATGTGAGATTGGAAGGAGAGTGAGTTGTCCAGGATGACACCCAGACTCTTGACCTGAGGGGAGGGGGACACTGTGGAGCCGTCTATGGTGAGGGAGAAACTGTCAGCTTTGGAGAGGGAGGATTTGGTGCCAACAACCAGAAGTTCCGTTTTGTCGCTGTTTAACTTGAGGAAGTTGATGGTGAACCAGGACTTAACTTCAGAAAGGCAGTTGGTGATGGAAGAGGGTGGGAGGGGGAGTTGGGCTTGCAGGAGACATAGAGCTGGGTGTCATCCGCGAAGCAGTGGAAGTGGATCCCAAATTTGCGGAAGATATTGCCTAGGGGGAGGATATAGATGATGAAGAGGAGGGGCCCAAGGACAGAGCCCTGAGGTACACCAGAAGTGACGGGGAGGGATCGGATGTGAAGGACTTGAGCTGAATGAAGTGGGTGCGGTCGGTGAGGTACGAGTGAAACCAGTGAAGGGTGTGAGAGAGGCCAATGGAGGAAAGACGGTTGAGGAGGATGGGGTGAGAGACAGTGTCAAAGGCTGCTGCCAGGTCGAGGAGGATGAGGATAGTGAGTGAGCCAGAGTCAGAAGCCATGAGGAGGTCATCGGTAATTCTTAGCAGGGCTGTTTCCGTGCTATGGCGGGGGCGAAACCGGACTGGAAAGGTTCATAGAGACAGTTATTGGAGAGATGATTATGGAGTTGTGCTGCAACAGTCTTTTCCAGGATTTTGGAGATGAAAGGGAGGTGCGAGATGGGTCGGAGGTTGTTGAAGTTGTTGGGGTCCAGGCCAGGCTTCTTCAGGATAGGGCTGACGGCTGCGGATTTGAAGGAAGTGGGAACGGTTCCAGATGAGAGTGAAGAGTGGATAATAGCTGAGATGAGGGGAGCAGGACGGAAGACAGGATTTGACCAGGGGGTGGGGAGGGATCAAGAGGGCAGGAGGAAGGTTTGGACTTGGTGACGAGCTCGAGGATGGCTGAGGGCGGGGGAGATCAAAGGTGGAGAAGTGCAGGTCCGGGAGGGGGGTCAGAATAGGAAGGGGGCAGCTGAGGAACCGAGTTGCTGGTGGATATTTGAGACTTTAAGGGTGAAAAACTGGAGGAGAGAGTTACAGGAGTCCGAGGAGTAAAGGTGGGCAGGGAGGGAATCCGGTGGCTGGATGATGCTATTGAATACAGAGAAGAGGGTCTTTGTGTCCGTAGAGTTGGAGCAGATCAATCCGGAGTAGTATTGTGATTTAGCATGGGAAATGGAGTCCTTGTAGAGAGACAGTTGGGCCATGAACATGTCCTTGTGGATAGTGAGATGGGATTTCCTGTGGAGTCTCTCCAGCTGGCGGTTCTTAGCTTTCATGGCCCGGAGGTTGGGAGTGAACCATGGGGCCGAATGGGAGAAGTGGACAGAGCGGGATTTGACCGGAGCTACTTATATATATACTGTTCTTAAAGCAAACAGTATATATATAAGTAGATATATAATAACTGTATAATCTAAAAATGTTAATAAAAATATGAACTGTAATACATGAAGTATACACGGTAGATATAGTAGCACAATATCCATTTAAAATGTGAATTATTCAACTATAAATATTTATTTTTGAAGGGGAATGGTTCTCTTCTTATATGTGTGTGTTCTGATATGTGTTAATTCACCTGAGTATTGAACAGTATGAACAGGGTTTCACATAGAACACAGGGCCATTATAACAGAGGTCAGAGGTCAGTTTGTTGTTGGTCATGGCAGGCCCGCTCTGCTCCGGCCGGTGCTGATTCTGGAGGACAGGTTCTGCAGGAAGGAAAAGACCTCTGGTGGCACATCTTCCACCTCTGGGGTGTCAGCGTGTCGTTCACCCACACGCACCACAACCTCCTCCTCCTCCTCCTCCTCCTTGTCCTCGTCCTCCCTGCTACCATCTCCAGCGCGTCAGGGGGGCGTCCGAGGGCAGAGCGGACTGGTCTGATGACTTCATGCAGACTCTGAGCTGCTGCAGAAAGACACAGGAAACATGAGTGAGGCCTCAATAATAATAACAGTCAGGACTAATAACAGTCAGGACTGCTTTAACCACAGCTGTTTAGGCATGGGTCTGGGTCTGTAATGACATTATTATACAATCATTTCATATTATTAATTATCATTTCATTATTATTGTTGATACGGTATTACAAGGTAACATTTTAAAAACTGAGTGTAAATTTAAAACGGTTTATAAAGAGCGGACCTTTATATTTCAGTGTGACACCGGAAGTCGTCAGTATTCTTCTTCCGGCGCGGGAAAACTTGTAAACATGCTTCACGGTGTTCTCTGATGTTGTGTTTAAGTTGTGTTTAAGCTGTGTTTTAGCTGTGATATAGTTGCGTTTTGGTTGTGATTTAGTTGTGTTTTAGTGTCCACGTAACTCTTTGAAATCGTCGTCCACTACAACACTTAGATATAGGAACAATTAGTAAGATCGATAAACGTTCCTGTTAAAACAAACAGGGGGAGACAGCGTAGCAATGCCGGTATCTTTATAAAGTCATCCAGCTAAATTGTTGGACGTTATTAGGGTGTTATGATAAGGGCATCTGAAACTTGTCGTCCTTGTAGTTAACCTGATCATGGACCGCTACAACGAGGTAAAAGTTCTGTTAAAAAACTGGGAGCAGGGGTTTGTCAAAGAGCACCAAAAGAAACCAACAAAGGTGAGTTTAGGATGCAATTTACAGCTGTAATTCATCACACTCTGAATATATATTTCGCTTGCGTGTGTTTATATTATGCGTGTGTGTTTGGTCCCTGCTAATAGTTTTTATTATTCTTATCTCATTTAAAATTTTCAGGAGGACATTGATCGAGCTCCGGAGGAGACCAGGGGTGAGGACATTATTCTACAATACAGATATAACAAATGCCTGAACAGTGCATTAGTTTGGGTCCTTACCACAGTGGACTGAAGGATTGTCTTTATGTCAGACTTGTACAAAGAATATCGAAGACTGAAACAAGCCAAAGAGAACGGCTGTCGTGACACCGCCGCACATTCCGATCGGTCCAGGGACGCCACCGAGGGGACCGCAGCCCTCAAGGTAGTTCAAAAGAAGAGTCGACTACTGTCGCTGTCTTTAATGGGACAAGGAGACGACTGCCTGTCCATCTGTGCAGGAACCAGAATGTTGGGGTGCCCACCTGAACCGCAGTGCACAGCCCTCTCCGGCTCCCAGGCTGACGTCCCAGGAGAGAGACGGCCTCAGGGCCTCTGCACAATACTATGGGCTGAAGCTTAAGAGCAACCTGGCTGCCCTTCATAAGGTAAACCTTCATAAAATACACAAGACAAGTAGGAACAAACCGTGTTCTCTGGACTCGGTCCACTGGCTCATCTCTATGTGGATTTTGTCATTTTATATTTAAGATTTCTTAATTTTAAACAAACCTCTGGTGTTACTGCAGGACCGACCTTTTACCCTTAAAAAGTCATTTCTTCCTGGGCGTGCGCCTCTAAACTCCTTGAAAGATGCGCAATCTGGACAAGCAAGCAGTCCCATCAGAGCCTTTGAGAAGGCTTCTGCCACTACGATCAACCCATCCTCACCCCAGTAAGTAAAGTGAAGACGTTTAAAAATGGTAGCACCTTGTCCAGTTTTTCTTTGTTCCAAGTGTTTTCTTTTATTAATCAATCACAATAGTAACAATTTTACAAAGAAGCTAAAAAAAAACCTATAATCAAAACCACATCAGTTGTTCTATGCTTTAGAAATCAACACCAGACAATCATTAAAGTGGGTTCTTTTAGTGGACTTGTCTGTAAATGCTGCTCATGAGTGTCACCTGTGAATATGAGTATCACCACCACCTTCCCCTTGTGGAGTTGCCACTTTGGTATTTGACTGTTGTTTGAGCAAAACGTGTGTTTGCAGGGGTTTACCTCAACATCTGCATTTGCTTTACAGAGATGCAGTCGCTTCTGTGGCGTCACTCGACTCTGCAACAGTTCCGCCAGTGGTGCCGGAAGATCAGTTTAAACCCTTTGAGCCCGTCTCAGAGCCGTTTGATGACTCTTCTCATGCAGACTGTCATACTAGTAAAAGCAGCACTAAGAACACCGTAGGTACAGATAATCTGAACGTCTCTGGTCTGAATTCTTCTCCAGCCAGACCTTCTGTCCTGCCATCATCTTTAGCCTCTCCGGGTAATGTAGGAACTCCAAAAGGAAATTTTGCGTCAAGAGAAGCTCCACAGGGTTTCAGAGGTGTGAGAAGCTTTGGAGCCAGACCCCCCTCTGTTAGCAGAATGAGTCTGATCAACAAGAAGTGGTTAGAGAGGTGTCAAGTGTTTGGAGAGATGGAGACTGAGGTGAAGCCTGGAGGAGGGAACCAGGAGAATATACGAGTCGCACAGGAAGGAGAGGTGGACAGAATAATTGGCACTAAAGAGAACAACGCAGAAAAAGAAACAGAAGAAGAACTGGAAAGAGGTGAAGGAGTGAAGATCTATTCTCCTGATAAAAAATCCCATGATGGTACACACAAACACTCTCGACAACAACCCAAAGAAAAAGTGAACTACAGGCAGGAGGACGCGGCAGATACACCCCCGATGCCTTTGCCAGACACGGAGGATGAAAATAAATTGAGAAAAAATGGTGATCATACGCAGAAGAGAGGAAGGAAAAGGCAGAGAGGGGGAGAAAATGTGGACGGAGAGAAGTCAGAAGAGGGTGGGGTGAAAAAGAGACGTCGGAATGCCAAGAAGGAGAGCTCCGACGTAAACCTGAGTCCAGACCAAGCAGGACCAAAGAGGAGGAGAGTCAAGAAAAAAGAAGACAGAGAGACAAAGGAAGAGAAAGTCACCAAGCTGCCAGAGAAGGTAAGTTTGTGTTTGTGCACGAGGTTATGTATGATTGTAACAAAGTATTTAAAACCACCCTCTGACCTGTCAAGGTTCCGAAGGAGAACTTGTTAGGAGAAATAGAGGAGGAATTTAAAACAAGAACATATTTGTCTCAGCCGATCAGAGCAAGGTAAGACGGTCCACAATTCCCCCCCGTTTGTGTGTGTGTGTGTGTGTGTGTGTGTGTGTGTGTGTGCGCGCGCTTATTTTTTAAACATTCTTTACAGAAACTCAAAAGGTGCAGAGGGTAACTTTGTAAAGATAAATCTGAAGAAGAAATCTCACGTGAAAGGTTACGCCCTCCGAGGCGTTGGCCTACGTAAGCAGGTGAGTTAGATGTGAGCGTCCGCACGATCCCGGGATGGACATACAGACGGACGGACGGACGGACGGATGGATGGATGCAGCTTCACACTTTTGTTTAGTTATACATGCAGAAGTTCCAGCTGAAAGGGGAGCGCTTTGGTGGAGGCGGAGGATTCTTTGGCAGAGGAAGGAGGGGTGGCTTCAGAGGGGGCTTCAATCGGCAGGGGGACACGTGCTACAAGTGTGGGGGGACGGGACACTGGGCCATCGACTGCAAGGGACGAGGTAACACCACACAACACTGGCGCTCGCACAAAAATGAAATGTGATTACTCTGGTTTTAGTGTGCAATAGGACATCTTTATAGCTGAAAACCTGGACTGGTGGTAAACTGGTGACATTATTGATAGATTCATTGTCCCAGTGAAGGGTAAAGTCACTACTCGGGTGTTTACGTGTTAAACAACAGATGATGACGGTTCCATTTTGCAGCGCCACCCCCCCCTGTTCCTGAAGAGCCGCCGGCTGATGAGGAACCATTCGAACTTCCCACCCTCGAAGAGGTTGCCAGGGCAACAGGAACATTGAGACCTCAGCCCTTCGGTATGAAGTCGAATGATGTACTAAGTGCACTAAATGTTAGTTTGCGTATTAAAAACATATATGTGGAGTTGACTTGACATTTGAATTTGCTGAATCTAATTCTATTGTGGCGCATGTTCCAGCCGCATCTCCGAATGTCTCCGAGGAACAGTCGGATCAGGAGAAAAACGTTGGCGTTAATCCCACAGATGAAGTTTTGTTGAACGTGATTCGCCCTGACTACGAGCGTCCAGCTCCTCCTCCTCCGATGGAGCCGCTTTACGACCTTGACAGTGGCGGGAAAGTTCGGGGTAAACATTTAATCTTTCTTACACTTTTCTTAAACAGTAACGCCTCATAATTAATTTGCTGAATCTGTGTGTGTGTGTGTGTGTGTGTTAGAAACACCAGCTGAAGTATATGCAGCCCTGAAAGAACTTGGCTATCAGTCCTTTAGAGCTGGACAAGAGGAAGCCATCATGAGGATCCTGTCAGGTATGAAAGGTTAGACCTGGCAGTAACCAGCTGTAATCGTCTCATCACTTCTTGGTTTCCCTCCCTCCCCTTCAGGCCTTTCCACCCTGGTGGTTTTGTCCACGGGGATGGGGAAATCATTGTGCTATCAGCTCCCAGCCTACATGTACGCCAAGCGATCCAAGTCCATCACTTTAGTCATTTCGCCTCTTGTGTCACTCATGGATGACCAGGTGAGGGCTCTCTCTTAAACACACACGTGAGGACAGAAATGTCATGCACTTATTGGTAGGGTGAAAAATCTCCTCTGTGTTTGTTTTAGCTGTCTGGTCTGCCGGCCAATCTGAAGGCAGCTTGTATCCACTCCAACATGACGATGAAACAGAGGGAAGCTGCTGTAGAAAAGGTAACAGACACTGCAGGAGTCAGTGGGGAGCACAGACATCTCCATATCTGACTTTTACAAAGCCCTCGCTTGATTGATAGATTCACAAGAAAATAGCAGAACGTTCCCCCAGCTTTCACGGACTCAGCCTGCAGCGCGTGTCTTCTCTTCTCGTGTTCTCCAGGTGAAATCGGGCCAGGTGTGCGTGTTGCTCCTCTCCCCAGAAGCTCTTGTTGGCGGAGGCGGCTCAGGTTCGGGGTGTCTGCCCTCGGCTCAGGAGCTCCCCCCTGTGGCCTTTGCGTGCATAGACGAAGCTCACTGCGTTTCAGAGTGGTCGCACAACTTCAGACCCTGCTACCTAAGACTATGTAAGGTAAGTTGATCGTTGATCGTGTGTGTGCGAGGTGAATTCATGTTCATATACGATGAATATGCATTTAGAGCCTGGTCCTGCTCGAGGTTTCTTCCTGATAAAGGGCAGTTTTTTCTGCCACTGTTGTTCTTCAGGGGTGAAACTATAGTGTTGGTCACACTGACTATAAGGAATAAAGCTGATTGATTTGATTGGTAGGTGTTACGAGAACGACTGGGAGTGAAGTGCTTGCTGGGACTCACAGCTACAGCCACGCTGTCCACTGCTCTGGACATCGCACGCCATCTGGACATCAGCGACCAAGAAGGCATCGCGGTGCGCTCAGCCGCAGTGCCTCCAAACCTGCATCTGTCTGTGTCCATGGATCGAGAGAAAGATCGGGTGAGAAGCGATTTTTGGGAGGGAAAGCGACAGTGTCCCGCGTGGCTTTTACAGCAGCTCTTGCTGTCACGGTCCTTTGCAGGCGTTGGTGTCGCTGCTGAAAGGCGAGCGCTTCGGGTGCCTGGACTCCATCATCGTGTACTGCACCAGAAGAGAGGAGACGGTTCGCGTGGCGGCACTCCTCAGGACCTGCCTGCAGGGCGTGCTGGTGAGAGAGAACAAGCAGATCAACAGCAGCCAGGAACAAAAGAACCCAGCGGGCCAGAGGAAGAAGGAGTTGGGTAAGAGTGGAATCGATTCTCTTTCCCACCTGAAGTTGGCTTGTTAAGTGTTGAAAACACAAAGTTGGCGGGAGACAAACGCAGACGTGAAGCGCTCTCCGTGCTTCCGCTCGTTTTATTTAGCGAGGAAGAAGATCCGCAAACCTCTGAAGTGGCAGGCGGAGTCCTACCACGCAGGCCTGTCGGCGTCGGAGCGCCGCCGCGTCCAGAACAACTTCATGTGCGGGGAGCTCAGAATCGTGGTGGCCACCGTCGCGTTCGGAATGGGCCTCGATAAATCGGACGTCCGGGGCATCGTCCACTACAACATGCCCAAGGTGGGAATGAGTGCTGGGAACGATGCTGCCGATTGAGCTTCCTCTTTGTCACTGAGAGCAGATCAAAGCACCTTTTCTTCATCATCATCATCATCATCATCATCGTTCTGAAGCCAGAGCACTGAGGAATTTCCTCGCTGGTCATGTTTTCTAGAGCTTCGAGAGTTACGTACAGGAGATCGGGAGAGCGGGAAGAGATGGAGAATCGGCACATTGCCATTTGTTTTTGGACCCTGAGGTAAGGCCGGTCTGGGCTGAACTCTCAACGGGCTGTGGGTGCGAGTGTGAACGTCTGTACGTTAGCGCCACCGTGACGCATCCAGGGTGTACCCGCCCCTCGCCTGAAGGCAGCTGGGGTTGGCTCCAGACTGACTGATGTTTTAGTGTAACGTTATCTTCCATCGCAATAATCCAAACCGTACAATCATCAGAACTATCAGACCAGTATAATCGCACATTACAGTGATATTGTAATGTGCACATCAGTAACCTAAAACCTTGTCATGTGGTGTTTGTGCACTCTTATGAGTAAAGAGTCTCTTTACCTGTGTGATGCTGGATTTCGAGGCAAATGTGTTAC
Organism: Lagocephalus sceleratus; assembly: GCA_911728415.1. Lineage (NCBI taxonomy): Eukaryota > Metazoa > Chordata > Actinopteri > Tetraodontiformes > Tetraodontidae > Lagocephalus > Lagocephalus sceleratus. Next base: position 2,000,146 of record CAJVRN010000219.1, on the reverse strand, counting down.
AAAGCCGAGCTTCCTCAACAATTTGGATAATTCATTAATATTACAAACTGTTGTGTGTCTGTTTGGGTCCGTAGGGTGGGGACCTCCATGAGCTCCGTCGTCATATCTATGCAGACACAGTGGACTACTACACAGTGAAGAAGCTGGTTCAGAAGGTGTTCCCACCATGTAAATGTAAACAGATCCAGCAGAAACAACAGGAGCTTGTAAAGGTACAGCTTTCCCGTCTTCACATGTTCTAAGAACTCTAATAACCTTCTAACGATGTCTGTATGTGTGTAGGAAATTGAAGACGCGGAGCTGCTGGAAGTGATGGACGTGTGGGATCAGGAGAGCAGCGCAGACCCCACAGCTGGAGCTGGTCCTCCTAGCACGCAGGTCGTCAACGCGGCCGCTCCCAAGTCGGCCTGAGAACTGCTGATGGTTGAACGTGCGTGTCTCAAGCAGACCCCGCCCTCGGACGTCGCCGAAGATGGAGAGGGAGGCGAGGAGAAGACCGAGGGCGATGGCCTGGAGGCTCAGGAGGAGGACAGCGGTGTTTGGCCCAGCCAGCGAGTGTGTCACACTCACGAGCGAGCAGTTCCCATCCAAGAGACGGTGGAGGCTCTGGACATCACAGAGGAAGGTAACCCCTCCCCCGGCCCGAGATCAAGCCTCCTTTAAGCAAGTGAAGAAGAAGGTAGAGTAAAAAACATATAAATAAGTCCTGAAAATCCTTGTTCCGGTCCAGGTGTGGAGACGCTGCTCTGCTACCTGGAGCTGCACCCCCAACGGTTCGTTGAGCTCCTCCACCCGACGATGTCCGTCTGCAGCATCAGCTGCTACGACGGGCCGAGGCAGCTCCAGAGAGTCACCAAAGTGTACGGAGCCTCGTTATGTTTATCGCTCCGCTTTCGCCCCCACCCCCGTCCTGACGAGCGTCCGCCTTGTTGTCGCCGCAGGTGCCCCCCGGTTGCCGTAGCGATGGCCAGGAGGCGCATGGCCGGCGAGCGGGTGGAGTCGTGCGACCGTCTGGAGTTTGACGTGGTGGAGGTGGCGGACACGATGGGCTGGCAGCTCCCGCTGGTGAAGAGAGGACTCCGACAGCTGCAGTGGAGCACCGGCAAAGGTGGGCGGGGCCGAGGGTCCTGAACCCGACCGCCGTCCCCAAGGTCGACCATCCAGACGGTGGCCGTGGAGGTCATGATACTTCTGTGTTTCTCAGGCGGCGGGCGCAGCGGCGTCCACGTGGAGTTCTCTTCCTTGTCCTTCCACCTGCGTTCCTACGGCGACCTCGGCGACGAGGAGCTGGACAGGGTCTGCCGCTTCCTCCACAGTCGCGTGCAGACGCAGGAGAACACGCAGCTCTACCAGCTGACGGCCTGCTTCAAGGCCTTCAAGAGGTACGGCGGCTAAACGCGCGCTCGTCCCCCGCGCGGCTCCCCACCGTCCGCTCTGCTGTGTTACAGCGTGGCGTTCCCGAGCGCGTCGTCCTGCCACGACGACCTGGACGAACGCCGCAGCCTCCGGCTGAAGGGTCTCCTCTCCGAATACTTTGACAAGAGGCGTGAAGGACGGCGCGTCCCTGCTCCAGAGGACTCTGAGGGGCTTGACAAGTACAAGGTAACCCCTGTGGGGAGCGCAGCGAAGCCCCGCCCCCCCGTGTTGCATAATGTGTGACAGCGCCCCTCTCTCTCGACTGGTTTCCAGGTCCTGGACTGGGAGGACCAGATCAGGGCCGACATCAGAAGCTTTCTTGCCCACAGAAGTGACGAGAAGTTCTCCGGCAGGGCTGTTGCCAGAATCCTGCATGGCATCGGTGAGACAGATCATATACAAACTAGATCAGATACGGATTTTAAACTTTAAAAAGTGCAACTGTAAGACTTGAAAGACCTGAAATATTTACACTTCAGTATATTTCGCCTCTGTTGTGCATCAAATATGAAGATATGCGGTCTTTATGTAGTTTACTTTGACCTTAGACGCTCCAGGAAGTTAAAATGATGTAAAATATCCAGATTAAACAGTTTCGCTAAGATAAGCAGGGGCGCCTTGACGCCTGCAGGGGGCGCTACAGAATCACTGAAGCGCTTCTCAGCGTGGAACTTTGGAGGACAGAGTGAACCGTGATTTCATACAGATTGAAAGCATTTGTTCACTTTTATTATTCCACCATTCTCCTTTTCCGTGACACTCTCTCCAGCTCGGCCCAGATGGGTCAGGTGGAGTCTATTTTTAAACATTCATATTGTTTTACAACCACTTTACGCAGAAACAGGGCAGAGATGACTGGAACACTTTAGTGTCTGATGACCTCCCAAAACTCTTAAAGCATCTTAAAACATGTTATTACACGTGTTATTGCCACATATTCTCCCCAGTTTGTTGCAGCAGAGCTCACACTAACCTAGTTTGGTTTTATTGTTGGTGGTAAAAAGTATTTAAAGGTCTGTCACTCAATGTAGCGCCCAATAAATCGATACTTTAATTTTCTTTCAGCCGGTTCAAAGGTAGACCAGCACGAGCGTAATCTTTAAGGACCCCCTCTTTGTTTTTCAGGAAGTCCGTGCTATCCCGCTCAAACCTACGGGAAGGACAGACGCTACTGGAGGAAGTACATCCAGTTTGACTTCAACCAGCTCATCAGACTGGCCACTCAGGAGATCATCGGCTTCAGGTGACCAGACCACGGTCTGCTGCTGGTCCTCGCCTCATTTTACTGCATTAGACACGCTGCTTTTGCCTCTACTCAGGTTTTATGTATACATAATGTACATATTTGTCAAATAATCGAATAAAGCCTATTTTTTTTTTTTTTTAGCTCTGGTCTGATGTGATCGGTGTACAAAATGCAGGACAGGAGCAGTTTGATTGGACCCATTAAGAGGAGACAAAGTTCATAACCCAGAAAGTGTGATTTCACTTAAATGGTTCCACTGTGGCAATTTTAACAGATAACAAATCAAGGCCATGTGATAATACCATTTTGACTGGCAACCAGCAAGAATCTGACTCATATTTAAAACACAAACCCAGAGGAGTTACTGTAAATGTCCTTAACTGAGCGATTGTATGTATATGAATCATTAGAGGAGAGAAACGTTTAAACCAGCTTTCTGAGAGGAATCGGCTGATATAAGCCAGGTTTGATTCCCGCACGTGTTTTAACAGTGGACTCTGGCCTTCACATAAGAGCTCTGACGCTGCGAAAATACTTCATAAAACGTGGAAAAATCCAACCTTGTGGACCCGAGGACAAATGACAGGTGCTCCTGCAGCCCAAAGCTGCTTCATAAAGTCAAGCAACACGTTGCGTTTTGCACCTTTGGTCACGCTGCACATGGCTTTGGGTGGTTGGCACATTCGCCCCCATCAGACTTGCATTTTGCCCTGTTGGACCTTCAGATGGTTCCACGTAGATCTTAAAAAAACCCAAAAAATGGGAACTACAATTAAGCTTAAACTCAACAGAAACGGGCTGGTCAAGACGCCATCGCTCGAAAAGGCCCCAAAACCCCTCAAGCTGAAACAAAAGTGAGAAAGGCTCTGTCATGAGGTGGGCCGTGTTAGAAATCCCCGTGAGTGTTTCCCGGGGGAATGCTGCTTCCAGGTGGGGAAGGCTTCTGGAGCTGACGTCTGTTCTGAAAACCGGCCTTTCCTTCGATCCCCAGATGTTCTCAGCTGGATTCAGATCAGGTGAACGTGGGTGGTGTTCTGGTCCTGGACCGACTTTCTTTGTTGTTATTGATACTTTCTTGTTTTACGCGTTTCCCTTTCAGATAACCATCTGATGGTTCTCGGGTCAGCACCGGTAATGGGGTCGAAGGTCGAAGACCGGCCTCTGTCTTGACAGACAGCCAAGCGGCGTAAAACGTTTTACCGCGCCCAACCTCGGTGGCGGCGGCGGCGGCGCGTCGCGAGCGACCTCGCTTGTGCAGCCCCGACAGACGCGGGTGGCGTCTCTGACCTTCGTGGCGGGGAACGCCTGACAGAAAAGGACGCGGAATCCACGTTTTTGCAGGTTTTTAACAGCTGCTGAGGTCTCAGAAGCACGCTCGAGTCTCCTCCATCGCTCCTCAGGACCGTTCTTTTGTTCAGGACTGTTACACGTTTTTTAAATGTGATTTTATTATAAATACTAGAAAGCACTTGGAGAGCGCAGACCTCCGCCAAGCGCAACAATTCCTGGCATATTGTGATTTCCACCATAAATATTAGTCCCACATACACTTTGACTACATGTTTAGATTCCTTGACCATAAGAACACACCGTTAGCCACTGGAATCATAACAATATATGTCTTAGTTCAGTAGTTATTCACCAAAATCGTATTTTCTGTAATGGCGGTTTTCTTCTGGATATAGCTCCTAAAGTATTAAAGCTAGAACAAATCCGTTGACGTACTACAGATGTGAAATTGACTCAGCTACATGACGGCACTTGTTAGAAATGTTTATCTCTAAAATAAAAGACACAGTAGGCCAAAATATAAGGGCACGCCCATTTTTTACATAAATATCAATAAAATCCGTCTTCTGGATCAGATCCGGATCAGCCTTTGGAATATGATAGAGGATCCCATTGTCCATCCTTGAGTCAGATCTCATGGGGTTTGGTCAATAATTAACAGATATTGAGAAACAACATTTTTGGCCCCATTTACCACAATGTTAACGAACATTTCAAAGTGATCCAGAATCCAGGATTTCTTCTGGATCACCCCCAAAATGAAACCAGTTCTTCCTTTTCACATTTCCAGACAGACAAACACCTACAAAAACATAACCTCCTTGTCAGAGGTAATAATGGTTAAACTGTTTACGGTGGTTTAACTGTCTAACTCCCCTGGGCAGCAGCAGTTCTGATTTTAATCTTTAATCCAAAGTTATAACGAAGTTGTTAAACTGTTACACTGTTATAAATCTCACCGTTCTCTGCCGGTGTGATCCTCCAGCTTCACCGCCCCCCCTGCAGGCGAGGCTCAAAGGTCCGCCTTCACACGCTGACATGTTTTATTCAGTTAATTTACGTGGCTCCGGCGCCTCGTAAAACTTGAAGGTGCGCAGAAGAGCCGGCGTGTAGATTGCTTTCATTAGAAAGCTGACTTAAGGGAAACCCTCCTGCCGCTGTCAGCAGCTTCTTTTCTGTAATCTGCTTTTGTTTTACAGCCCCGGGTTTGAGGGTTCGACGCCCGGTCCGGCCGAGGTCGCTTTGTCGGGCCCAGTCTTCATTTACGTTGAGGCGAGTGTCGGAGGCCGGGGCCGGCGAGCTCACTTCAAGCTTTATTTAAACGGAGCCTGGACGCGGGCACGGAAACTCTGAGCCCTGCTCAGGATGCCTTGCTCAAGGGCAGTGCTCTGAAGGGGGGGGCTGGGACCTCCCCTGCCCTCTGCCACCGGTGTTCAGCTGACCCCAGGGACGCCGGCAGCGCGTGAGCGACACAACAGACGCGTACGAGTCCGATTCTGACAGCTTTAATTTCTTCAAAGGAGAATAAGAATTTCATAAGGACAAGGAAGACACAGCAAATCACACAATACGACACGCAGCGGAGCAACATCGTACAAGAATCAGCCGTTGAATCACAAAGTGCGGTCAGAGCCGTGGTGCAGGTGAGGAGGGCGTGGCGTCGCCATGGTAACACCGAGACTTTCGCCAGACTACATCCACCCTGAGCCCATCGTTGTGACGGACTCTAGAAGCCTGAAGGGTGATTATAGTTCTAATATGCTATTCTATTCACACATGGAGGTCCTCTAGAGACCCCCCCCCCCACACACACACACACACACACACACACACACACACACACACAGAGGCTGGTTGAATTGAGGTAACAGACAGGGCGGCGGTCGTTCGGGCCGTGGGTTTGATCTCCTGAGTGTGACGCGTCGTGAACGCTGTGATTAAACATCTGTGACTGTGGGAAGCTTAACCTTCGCCGCCAGCGCGTTCTGGAAGTCGCTTGAGAGGCACTTTGAGTGTTTTAACCTCGTCTGCTGTTCGGTGCTTTTACTGCTGGAACCATGACCCCCCCCCCCGTCCTTGGGCCTCTTCAATCAGTCCCTGCGTGTGGTTTAGAACACGTGTAAATCCGGTCACACATTAACCCAGGACAACAGGCGCAGCAGCAACAAGCGCAGCAGCAACAGGAGGCGGCGGCGGCGGGGGGGCGGGGCCTAGAAGCTGATCTTCTCCTCGTAGAGCGCGAGCAGCAGCAGGATGCCCCAGCCTGTCAGCAGGCCGGCGTTCTGCAGGGCGAACATCAGCCAGGGCCTCCGGTGGCTGATGTGGACCAGGGTGGGAAGCTAGAGGGAGAAGGGGGGGCGGGGTCAGAGGCGGAGCTTTAGAGAGGCGGCGGCGGCGGTGGCGGCGCTCACCATGTCGGCCAGCCCCACGTAGAGGAAGAGCCCCGCCGTGACGGCGGCGATCCACTGCTTGGTGGCGAGGTCGGAGGCCACGGCCAGGGCGATGTACAGGCCCACGAAGGACAGCATGGCGCTCGCCACGTTGAGCAGCAGCGCCCGCCGCACCGACACGCCGCTGTGCAGCAGGATGGCGAAGTCGCCTGCGGGGACGGGGGGGCGGCGTCAGGGTGGGCGTGTCCCCAGTGTGTGTGTGTGTGTGTGTGAGTGTGTGTGTGTGTGTGTGTGTGTGTGTGTGGTTACCCAGTTCGTGCGGTAGCTCATGGCAGAGTACGGCCACCGACGTCGCCAGGCCCGAATTCCACGACAGAGAGAACGCCGCGCCCATCGCCAAACCGTCGGCGAAGTTGTGGATGCCGTCACCGATGGTTATCATGTAGGGCAGGATCCGCTGCCCTGGGGGGGGGCGAGGGAGTGGGGGGGGGGGCACAGCCACCGTCAGCACGCCGCCGCCACCGCCCACCTTCTGATCTGTAAACACTCACGTCTGCTGCGCTCCCGCTCCAGCGGCTCCTCCTTCTCCTCCTCGTCGTCACGGACGACCTGAAAACAAAAAAAAGGGGAGGCGTTGAGGCGGTGGCGCTCTCCGCTCGGCGGAAGAGCCGGGCGACCTTCTCACCAGGTCCGACGTGGATTTCGTGGCGTCCCTCTGCTTCTTCTCCTGCTGATACATTTCTAGGACCTTGCCGTGGTCGCAGTGGTGCGGCTCGGATTCCTCCTGGGGGGGGTCAGGGTCAGGGGTCACAGCAAAGCCATAACATCTAATCTGAAACCTTCAAGGTGTAAACATCGCCCCCCCGACCCCAACGCGGTCACGCGGTCGCCTTCGCAAAAAACGTTTTCTTACGTCGTGGTGGTGGTGGTGTTGGTGGTGGTCGGTTGTGATCAGCGAGAAGATCGTCTCCATCACGTAGAAGCCGTAGATCCCTCCCAGCACCACCAGCATCTTGAAGATGTAGTCCGGGGGTCCCTCCTCGTGGTCGTCGTGCTCGTGCGTGTGGCCGCCGACGTCATCCGAGTGCAGGTGGAGACCTAGAAACTGGAATCGGAAGTGAGCGTTGGCGTCGTCACATTGCGGTTGTGTGGAGAGTTATGAGGGGTTCTGGAGGGGTTCTGAAGGTTATGAGGGGTTCTGAAGGGATTATGAGGGGTTCTGAAGGTTATGAGGGGTTCTGAAGGGATTATGAGGGGTTCTGAAGGTTATGAGGGGTTATGAGGGGTTCTGGAGGGTTATGAGGGGTTCTGGAGGGTTATGAGGGGTTCTGGAGGGGTTCTGAAGCTTATGAGGGGTTCTGGAGGGGTTATGAGGGGTTCTGAAGGTTATGAGGGGTTCTGGAGGGTTATGAGGGGTTCTGGAGGGGTTATGAGGGGTTCTGAAGGTTATGAGGGGTTATGAGGGGTTCTGAAGGTTATGAGGGGTTCTGGAGGGGTTATGAGGGGTTCTGAAGGTTATGAGGGGTTCTGAGGGGTTCTGAAGGTTATGAGGGGTTCTGAGGGGTTCTGAAGCTTATGAGGGGTTCTGGAGGGGTTATGAGGGGTTCTGAAGGTTATGAGGGGTTATGAGGGGTTCTGAAGGTTATGAGGGGTTCTGGAGGGGTTATGAGGGGTTCTGAAGGTTATGAGGGGTTCTGGAGGGTTATGAGGGGTTATGAGGGGTTCTGGAGGGGTTATGAGGGGTTCTGAAGGTTATGAGGGGTTATGAGGGGTTCTGAAGGTTATGAGGGGTTCTGGAGGGGTTATGAGGGGTTCTGAAGGTTATGAGGGGTTCTGAGGGGTTCTGAAGGTTATGAGGGGTTCTGAAGCTTATGAGGGGTTCTGGAGGGGTTATGAGGGGTTCTGAAGGTTATGAGGGGTTCTGGAGGGTTATGAGGGGTTATGAGGGGTTCTGGAGGGTTATGAGGGGTTCTGGAGGGTTCTGGAGGTTGGACGCGCTCACCATCGGCAGGAGGTGCAGCAAGGCGTCGCCGGTGAGCGACCCCACCGCCAGGCTGACGCAGAACTGGATGACCAGCTGGAAGGCGCTGGTGCAGGAGGTGCACAGGAGCATGACGATCCCCACCAGCGCCGTCAGCGTCACCAGGACGTTGGCCAGGGTGGCGTATAAGTATTCTGGGGAGAGAGGGAGAACGTCGGACGACCGTTAGGACGGCCCGGAGGAGCCGAAGGCCCCGCCCCCCCCCTCCCGCGGCTCCGCCTCTTACTCTCCGACGTGCCCAGGCCGTCCGACGGGTGCGTGTCGGGGACGATGGCGCACGCTCCGCTCAGGATCTGCTGCACCAGCGCGGGGCTGAGCCTGGCCAGGCCGGACCGGCCCAGGTCCGAGGAGATGTTGGGCCCCATCTCGTGGATCAGGATCAGCTCTTCGGCCGAGAAGCAGAGCTGAGCGACGGGAAGCGAAAGACGCCTCATTAAAGGGTGCGCGAGAGCGCCGACGCCAGCGTACACGTTCCCACGTTTCATCTAAACCACAGGTGTCGGAGTTCGGTCCTCAAGGGCCGCGATCGGGCCGGGTTTTCCGACTGCTTCAGATTTCCATCTGGTAGATCCACCTGGTAGGTCAGAAAACCCGGCCAGATCGCGGCCCGATCGCGGCCCTCGAGGACGCAGGGGTCTCCACCCCCCGGAGGTCCATGAGGCTGCAGGTTCTGGTCCAACCCAGCAGCAGCAGCACCAGACTGGACTCACTTCATCAACTCATCTGAGTCTTCAACAGCTGACTGGTCAAACTGGGTGAGCTGGACTGGTGGAACCAGAACCTGCAGCCTCACAGCCCCCTTTGGGGGGGAGGTGGAGACCCCTGATCTAAACCACAGGTGTCGGAGTTCGAGGGCCGGGATCCGGACAGGTGTTCCGATCTACTCAGGTGGAAATCTGGTCTTCTTGAGGACCGAACTCCGACCCCCCTGGTCTAAACAATCTCAACAGGAGCTGTTGACGCTCCTCTGAGTCCATCTGGGTGACCCCCGGCGTCCCCACACACCTGATCCCAGTTCTCGTTCCTCTCACTCGCTCTCAGCGCCCGCCTCAGCCTGGCGTGGTCGTGGTCGGCGTGCTCGTCGTCCTGGTGGTCGTGAGCGTCCTCTTTGGGCCCCAGGTTCAGGCTCTTCATGAGGACCCGCAGATCTGCACAAACCCACCCAGCAGTGAGGAAAAGCGCTTTTCAGGACGCGTTTCCGTCCCCCCGTCCCCCCCGGAGGGCGTTTACCCGCGGCGGTGAAGTTCTCGGGCCCCAGGAGGCTCATCAGGTGGTCCAGGAAGAAGCTCTCCTCGGGCAGCGGCCGGCTGAGGATGCACCGGGCTTGCAGGGTGTGAAACAGCACGCGGCCAAAGACGGCGCCCGCTTCCTGTTTCTGGTCTGGATACGACATGTTCACCTCAGCCATGATGGAGCTCGCCGTCACACATGTCTGGTTACCGTGGAGACAGGGTCAAGAGTGAAAAAACGGGAAAGGTCTAATAACTTTCAAGGTTGTGTTTTCAGTCAACTTCCTTCATTAAAGGGGTTTAAAACCTTGTTGTGAGTGAACTTCCAGGCCAAAATTAGACTCTAAGGTCATGAGTTTATTTGCTAATGTTGGCTTTACACTTTCTCCTGGTCCCCTTTGCCTGTGAGGTCGGGCTTTTGTTATTATTGTGTTGTTATTTGAAGGTCCAGAAGAGAATTATATTAAAATAACCAAACAGATTCTTAAGACAGTGTTTTCAGACGAGTTTTTTCTCCCTTTGAGTTTCAGGGGTGCGCCACAGGGCACCGCCCTCGCCACCCTCTTGTTTTCTACCCGGCTACGATCTCCTGAAAAAGAGCTGTACGCCTACGTTGATGACCTGATCAGACCAATAAGCCCCCCCCCTCAACCAGTGAAGCTATCAGCAAATCAGTGACCAGGGCCAGATTACAAGAAAAGGCATAAATGAGAAGTGAGACTGTGAGCTGACGTGGGGGTGCCGGCTGTGCTTACCTCGTTGTACAAAGGCTCATAGTGGTGGTGGAGGTCGTGGATCAGCACCAGCAGCCCCTTCATGTCCATATGGGTGTGTGCGTCTTGCTCCTCGGTGTGTGTGAGCTTGTGTATGAAGGCGTTGGTCCGGTCTCCCCACTGGCCCTGCTCTGCTGCTCCGCAGACCAATTCGGGCGACGAGAGGTACAGCAGACACCCGGCGGCGAACACCGGGAACTGGGACACATCCACGGTGACTTTGTTGTCCCCGCCTCCACCCGCGGCATCTCTGAGGGCGGCTTGGTCACCGATCAGCTGGTCAATGGCCTCCAGGAGGTCACACTGTCCACAAAGACACCAGAAAAGCGAGCAACAGTGAGTCCATCATCATCACACCCGGTAATTTATTCAATAAAAGAAACCCAGAGAGAAAAGATTATGGGATTTACTTCTAATTACTGCTAATTCTCTCACCCTAAAACTGGAAACCAAACTCTTTCATCACCGTTGCATGTTCAGTTGGGTTTGATATCAGGTTCAAGTTCAGACTTCCGCCACATTAAAGGTGTTGCGCTACACCTCGCTGATGGTGAAAGACCATCTTCTCACTTTGGGGCCGTAATCGGCGGCAGAAATCTTGGTTGTCTAGCAACGGCTGCTTATCAAAGCTGGACTCCTCTGTCATCAGATAACAGCTCAATGTGCTGGAGGTTCAGGGACTCGCACCCATAAAGTGGAAAATAAAACAGCCCAACTAAAAGAATTACAAATCAAATATCTCGCAGAGCAAAGCACCAGTCAGCTTTAATAAAGGCTCTTTACACAACCCCTTCTTCAATATGTGTGTCCGCAGGACGCAAATCTGTGTTTAAACAACATTAATATAATACAGAGAGTTGATGAGTTATATGGTCTTAAAAAATGTGATAATCAACTTCATCGAGGTCTTGCAGACGTGCAGTGCCAACTAATCATTTTATTGGCTGGGCTACGTGCTTTATATAATTTGTTTTTTGCAAAATAAAGAAAAGACAGGCCAATTATTATGCAAGTATGCAAATAGAAGGAGGACGTTGGCTCCTTGCTTTTAATTTGAGTTAGATGAAGTTAGTTTGAGTAAGTTTCTTTGAGTTCGGTACGCACTCGGCTGAGGACGTACTGTTTATTACATTTATATCGTGTAGAAGTGCATCTTTATGTTGCAGTATATATATATAACACAAGTCACCGGTCAGATGACTAGAAAGAGGGCACATTACAATGCGCACCTGAGGAGAAATTCTTCACATTACTAAATGAAAAGGTAAAATCTGAATATTAGCAGAGAAGATGCACTTATTTAATGAAGACTTATAACACTCCAATATATGACATTATTTCACTGACTACAGTTTTCCACTTTAATAGTCTGTTATAGTTTTAATAGTCACTTTAAATGAACAGAAACCAAAATAATTACCATGGCAACATGATTACTGTATGTCCGAGGGCCCAAAATTATTCCCAAGGTAAAGAATAGGCCTAGATTATAGAATTTAGTCATTGTGAAAGCATTTACAAAACATATGTACATAAAATATGACCTAATTTAACATTGAAAAGGTTTGTTAAATGGTGTAATTATCAAATCATCCACAATCAGAATTAATTTAAGAAACTGAAGCTTGTTTCCCCCTTAGCCCGCCGAACAGGTCCGTGTTCTAGTCCCTTTTTTTTACTCTCCAGACAAATACTATCAGATAAATTATTCATCTATCTCACAGTTTTATTTGATTTTTATTTTATTGAATAAAACGCCTGCTCTCAATCAACGCGCATTACCAAAGAGCGCCGCCGCTCCTGGTTTCTGCGCTCTTGGGGCCACTTTTTTCTTTTCTTTTCTTTTTTTTTTTTAGCGCGTTTTGCAGTCAAGTTTGCACTTTTTTATGGAAATGCGGTTTTATCGGGACCTGGTTGGACCTCGACCTTTCACCCGCACCCTCACCTGCCGGGTCAGCCTAATAAAACTCACCTTTTCACACGACACCTCTCCGCACTGCACACGTTTCTCCAGCCTATTAAAGACGGCGCGGAGCGACGCGGCCGTCAGAGACTGCTGGCCCGGAGACACCAGCCCCACCACCGCCCTGTACGCCTCCTCCACGGCCGGAGACCCCGACACCAGCGACCCCCAGGCGGCCAGGGGCAGCAGCAGCAGCAGCGGACTCCGCATGTCTCAATGCGGGATCAGATCGGTGGGGTTGCGGGAGCAGAGGGCGCAGAAGCTCGCGTCGGTGTCGGGGTTCTTCTGCGCAAGCATT
>CAJVRN010000219.1:1850000-1985000 GCA_911728415.1 Lagocephalus sceleratus | reverse complement strand
ACGTCTCTGAACAAAAGAGCCAATAAAGGCCTGCGCGCTCTCCCAGGTCTCCTTTTGACTCTGGAAGAAGAGGACTGGAAAACCTGCAAGAGCTTCTTTGGGTTCTTGAACAGGACTGAGAGAAAAGTCTGTTCTGACTCTGGACCTTTTCATGTCTGCTCAGGTATGTGGCCTTGGACCGGAAAATGCACTTTACTCATTTTTAGTCTTGTTCATCCATCCATTCATCTTTCTCTCTATCACTCTGTCCCTCCCACTCTCTCTCTCTCTCTCACACACACACACACACACACACACACACACACACACACACACACACACACACACACACACACACACACACACTTTCTCTCTATATATCACTCACGCTCGTCCTCATCATCTCAACTGTCCCAGCCCTACTTTCATACATGAGCCTGATGTTTCCATTACAGAAATAAACGCATGACCACTAATCCAGTTATGTTTCCCTGGACAACACGCACACACACACACACACATGCACACACACACACACACGCACACACACACGCACACACACACACACACATCCTTATACTTCTATCTTTGTGAGGACTATCATAGACATAACACATTCCCGAGCCCCTTATCACAACCCTCCCAGCTGACCCCCTGACCCCTGACCTCTGACCCTAATCCTAACTCTAACCTAAACCCAGCTCCAACCTCCAGTTTAAGACCAGGTCTTCACCCTCAAGCAGTCCACACAAAATGTCCTCGCTTCCCAAAAATGTCCTCACTTTGGTAGAGGAGGGAGGATTTTAATACTCAGATTGTAGAACGAGTAAGCACACACACACACTCACACACACACACTCACACACACACACTCACACACACACACACACACTCACACACACACACACACACACACACTCTTCTATATAATCTGAAGCAGCAGGACCACATTGTACCGTAAATGATGCAACATTACTTACATGTTTTCAATCATGACTTGACATTAAGAGAAAAAAGCAAATTAAAACCGCCCAAGTTGACAAATCTTTCCAACCGTGTTCTCAAAACCATCAATAAGGACTCGAGTCCCTTTCTGACAGGGCAACACAGCAGCTTTTGTCGTTTTTGAATTTGCCTCAGAATAATCTGAGCGGGTCTTTCTGAGCAGCGGAACGATGGAGGGATGCGAAGATGGGACCGAGGGCGAGAGAGAACGGTGCAGCATGTCCTACATGCATGGACACTCAGGTCACTCCAGATAATTATATCACCTATGGCGTTTTCTGTCCTCCATACATTTATTCATTCAATGTGTTAACCCTCACACGTCTGAGTTCCTTAAAACACAGCTCTCTCTCTCTCCCCCCCTCTCTCTCTCTCCATCACACACATACATGAGAGTTTAATAGCTATTTCTGCTTGTTAATTATGTCCTTAATGAGGACCGCATTTCTTCCCAAATCTAATTAAAGGGTAGTTGCACCCATTAGGAGTCAGTGTTCTGAAAGTGACCGGGCTGTGTGAAAACTATCATCTCAGTCTTTGAGTATCCGAGCATCATCGATGACAAACACGCTGGTGTGTGTGTGTGTGTGTGTTTGTGTGTGTGTGTGTGTGCGTGTGTGTGCCATTGACCTTGCCGTAACACTGGAACTTCCCCACAAACCTGCCGTCCAAAGCTGGAAAAAGCGGCTTGTGAGATTTGTCGACACCTAGTGGTGAGACCACAGAACCCCCCCCTCCCCCAGAACGATCATAAAAGAACCTTCTGGCATCAACGGGGTGGCACCTACATCAATATTATAAACATCCCAAGTGAACCAAGTGCCCGTACTTGAACAAGCCCCCCATATTTTACCTTTATTTTCTGACAGATCAATTTGATCGCCCTGAAGTCACCGAGGGCCTGAATTAAGGCGAGGAGCTGCTGAGGCGCCCAGGAAGGCAACAGCACCGTCAAAACAACAGATAAGGAGAAAAATCAAGTGAGACGTCTGTCGGCAACGAGGGAAAAAAATCACACAACCTGGAGACAAGCGGAAAAGGAAGATGGAAAAGGGAGCAGAGCCGGAGTTGGGGAAGAGGAGGAGAAACGTAATGACGGAGAGAACAAGAGAGAGGGTATTAAAAAAATCAGTACTTAAAAATAATAACCATGTCATGGCCTGATTGGTTTCCCCATATTTAACTCAGTGGACTGGGAAATGAGAGGAAGACAGAGAGGAATGGCTCCAGACGGACGGAAAGGGAAAGGAAACAAAAGTCAGCGAACGAGCACGTTTGAGCTGGAGGGTCCGAAAATGAAGGAAATGGGATTTGAGCCACGGCAAGAAAACGTAAGGTGAGAGAGAGTGTTTACGTCAGGGCTGAATAATGGAGAAAGAAAACCACAGACCACAAAACCAAACAGGAACAAGAGTGAGAAGCTGCTTCTGCTCAGCTTGACCTCCGTTGTCCGAGAGGCCAGATTAGCCTTTTTAATCTGGGACAGATTGTCCAGGTAAGCGTGCTGGGATTGTTGCGTCAAAATTAATTAAGAAGGAAAAAAAAGGAAAAGGGAAGAAAGAATAGCACTGGTGAAGCGTCAGAAACGTGTTAATGATGCAGCCAATCAGGGGAGAGCCTTTTTGATACCACACACACACACACTCACACACACGATGATTCACACAGATACACACACGTGCTGTCTCTAATTATCTGATCATGATTATGAGCAAATGAAAATGATAAAACATAAAATATGTTTTTTCTGTTTCTAAACAGGTGAACCACCTCCAGGTTCCCCTCTGGTGTTTTAGTTTTATTTCATTGGTCAAATCCAGTTTGGCACAAATGTTTCAGATTTAAATGAAATAAAAGCAGAGAGCTGCTTCTGCTGCTGCTTCTGCTGCTGCTTCTGCTGCTTCTGCTGCTGCTTCTGCTGCTGCTTCTGCTGCTTCTGCTGCTGCTTCTGCTGCTGCTTCTGCTTCTGCTGCTTCTGCTGCTGCTTCTGCTGCCGCTTCTGCTGCTGCTGCTGCTGCTGCTTCTGCTGCTGCCGCTTCTGCTGCTGCTTCTGCTGCTGCTGCTTCTGCTGCTGCTTCTGCTGCCGCTTCTGCTGCTGCTGCTGCTTCTGCTGCTGCTTCTGCTTCTGCTGCTTCTGCTGCTGCTTCTGCTGCTGCTTCTGCTGCTGCTGCTGCTTCTGCTGCTGCTTCTGCTGCTTCTGCTGCTGCTTCTGCTGCTTCTGTTGCTTCTGTTGCTTCTGCTGCTGCTGCTGCTGCTTCTGCTGCTGCTGCTGCTTCTGCTGCTGCTTCTGCTGCTTCTGCTGCTGCTTCTGCTGCTGCTTCTGCTGCTGCTGCTTCTGCTGCTTCTGCTGCTGCTGCTGCTGCTTCTGCTGCTTCTGCTGCTGCTGCTGCTTCTGCTTCTGCTGCTGCTTCTGCTTCTGCTGCTGCTGCTGCTTCTGCTTCTGTTGCTGCTTCTGCTTCTGTTGCTGCTTCTGCTTCTGCTGCTTCTGCTTCTGCTGCTGCTTCTGCTTCTGCTGCTTCTGCTGCTGCTGCTGCTTCTGTTGCTTCTGCTTCTGTTGCTTCTGCTGCTTCTGCTGCTTCTGCTGCTGCTGCTGCTGCTTCTGCTGCTTCTGCTTCTGCTTCTGCTTCTGCTTCTGCTGCTGCTGCTTCTGCTGCTGCTGCTTCTGCTGCTTCTGCTGCTGCTGCTTCTGCTGCTGCTGCTGCTTCTGCTGCTGCTGCTGCTGCTTCTGCTGCTTCTGCTTCTGCTTCTGCTTCTGCTTCTGCTGCTGCTGCTTCTGCTGCTGCTGCTTCTGCTGCTTCTGCTGCTGCTGCTGCTTCTGCTGCTGCTGCTTCTGCTTCTGCTGCTTCTGCTTCTGCTGCTTCTGCTGCTGCTGCTTCTGCTGCTTCTGCTGCTGCTGCTGCTTCTGCTGCTGCTGCTTCTGCTTCTGCTACTTCTGCTGCTGCTGCCTCTGCTGCTTCTGCTGCTGCTGCTTCTGCTTCTGCTGCTTCTGCTGCTTCTGCTGCTGCTGCTTCTGCTTCTGCTGCTTCTGCTGCTTCTGTTGCTTCTGCTGCTTCTGTTGCTTCTGCTGCTGCTTCTGCTTCTGCTGCTGCTTCTGCTTCTGCTGCTGCTTCTGCTGCTGCTGCTTCTGCTGCTTCTGCTGCTTCTGTTGCTTCTGCTTCTGCTGCTTCTGTTGCTTCTGCTGCTGCTTCTGCTGCTGCTTCTGCTGCTGCTGCTGTTGCTGCTGCTTCTGCTGCTGCTTCTGCTGCTGCTGCTACTTCTGCTGCTGCTTCTGCTGCTGCTGCTTCTGCTGCTTCTGCTGCTGCTGCTGTTGCTGCTTCTGCTGCTTCTGCTTCTGCTGCTGCTTCTGTTGCTTCTGCTTCTGCTGCTTCTGCTTCTGCTTCTGCTGCTGCTGCAGCAGCTGCAGTGTCTCAGACAGGCTGGAAATCAACAGTTTCTTCTATTAAATAAGTAAACAAGTGAGAGACAGAGAGGATAAAAATACAACCAGCGGAGCAGAGACGGTCTGATCTGATTTGAGACTGCAGCCTCCAGACAGATAGGGGGGGCATCCAACACCACACATCCAACATCACACATCCAAGATCATACATCACATGCAACACCACACATCCAACATCACATAGCACACCCAACATCACATCCAACATCACACATCACATCCAACATCACATCCAACATCACACATCACATCCAACACCACACAGCCAACATCCAACATCACATCCAACACCACACATCACACATACACCATCGCACATCACATTCAACATCACACATTACACATCCATCACACATTACATCCAACATCACACATCACATCTAACACCACACATCCAACATCACACATCCACCATTACACATCACATCCAACATCACACATCACATCCACCATCACACATCACATCCAACATCCACCATCACACATCACATCCAACATCACACATCACATCCATCATCACACATCACATCCAATATCACACATCACATCTAACACCACACATCCAACATCACACATCCACCATTACACATCACATCCAACATCACACATCACATCCACCATCACACATCACATCCAACATCCACCATCACACATCACATCCAACATCACACATCACATCCATCATCACACATCACATCCAATATCACACATCGAACATCACACATCACATTCAACATCACACATCGACCATCACACATCACATCCAACATCACATCCAACATCACATCCAACATCACATCCAACATCACACATACATCCATCATCACCCATCCATCATCACACATCCAACATCCATTGGTCATCACACATCCAACGGTATCCACCCATCATCATCATCCATCCAACATCCATCATCATCCATCCATCCATCCATCCATCCATCATCATCATCCATCCATTCATTCATTCATCCACCTATCATCCATCCATCAATCATCCATCATCATCATCATCATCATCCATCATCCATCATCCATTCATCCATCCATCAATCCATCCCTCCATCCATCATCTATCTATCCCTCCCTCCCTCCCTCAAACCTCCAGGATGAACTGATATTTAATGTTTCTTCACAGATGGAAGCTGCATCTACGGTCTCATATTTAACATTTGTTCATCTTCTCCAAATCGCATCATCCTTTCATGAAATATCAGCTGATAAGATGATTACAGGCGAGCGCGGAGCTCACAGCCTAATAAGCCCGAAGCAAATGAGAATATATGCTGGGGCGTTAGCTGGGCTGGGGGCTGTCGATTCTTTGTGCTTTTGTTATTTAAAAAGCAATATGGAACAGGAATGAGGCTTTACTCCACTCAGGAGAGAAGCAACGTCCTCATATCAGGAGTGATTTTATCAGATTTGATCTTGACTTGATTCTGTTGTCATTAATAATAGTTCTTACACGGGCAGCAGTCGACGCTGGCCCAAACTGTTTTGGTGTTTTTGTTCAAACATGGACTCTGAACTTAAACACACCCGTAGAAAACTCCCACCGTTGTGTCCTCACAGGCGCTGTGATAGAAATGACCGTTTTTATTAGCAGAAGGCAACCTTCACTTCATCAGGTGAGCCACACCGATGCCAGAGCCGCCGTTTGTTAAAAAAAAAAAAAAAAAGTTTCACTGCGTTCTCAACGTGTTTCCTGTCATGACACAAAACCGGGTTGTCTGTGTGGAAAGATATGAACGACATGACTGGAACCACGTCTGTCGTCTGGGGGTGGACCGACACACCTTCACCGATAGGTTCGATATTTGAACCGGACTTTTCTGAGTCTATAAAACTGGTCGCGCCTCAAAACACTTAAAGTTCCTTTTGTTCAAGTTGCCGCTCCAGATTGACTTTTCTATCTATCTGACTATCTGTCTTTACTTTGATCCGGTTACCAAAGCGGGAGGGGTGCAAAGGTCAGACGCGGGGGTGACTCCCCGCTCCCTCCTGACCGCTTCAGGTCTCAGATCAATATGTCCGTTTACACGGGGACGAGGAGAACGAGCCCGGAGGAGCCCGAACATGGCCGGATGACGCCTGCCTCATCCGCTTCGCACCGCTGACCTGGAAGCTTGGTCTGCTGCGACCAAATATTACTGGTCGAGACCGCCGCCGCGCTTCTACATCTGGCGGAACTCAATATTCTGAAGTTCATGGATGGGCGCGAAACCTGAAATGGAGATTCGCTTTAAAAAGATGGCCCACAATCCGGCTGCTGCGAACTCCTTTGAAGACAGGAAGTCTGGTGAAACTATGCAGCCAATCGAGCGCAGTCCGATTTGGAGGTGCACGTAAACGCCTACTGCCCTTCTGACCTTTCTTGTTCCGTGTGACAGCCCGTCCACCATGAGGCGCTCTGCCGTGTTCCTCCTCGCCGTTGGCTTCGCTGTGTTCGGATGTGGTAAGAACAAAGACGCCTGGATTTCCTTTAAACCGCTTGTTTTCCACAAAGTTAGATTTTATCCTACATTATGGACCAACGTGAGGAGCCTTTCTGTCACATGACTCATCAGAACAACACAGATTCACCAGTAAATATCAATTAATCACACACACACACACAGAAATACACACACGCAGAAATACACACACACAGAAATACACACAGCAGTTTTCTCTGCGAGCCTCAAAGACTGTTGGGTTGTTTTATTGACAGGATCTAATATATTTATGAAATACAACAGTGCAGGGGTGTCTTTTTTTGTCAAGGGTAGAACAAAAGCTTCCACTGATGTGGAGTTTTCACAATCCACCATCCTTTATTTATCAAGGCATAAACACACACTAAGACTGACAGTAGCCAAAAAAGTACAGTCTCCACTTTTTGTTAGTCAATACTGTATTTTTAACAAAGTCACAGTTGTGTTTAGGGAGAGGAACGATGCAGTTAATGTGGGTTATTGGGTAGAAATGAAAACATGAATGTGTGTGTGTGTGTGTGTGCGTGTGTGCGTGTCTTCAGCTCACTCTCTGCAGTGTTACTCGAATCCTCCAACAACTGCACAGTGAAGCAGCAGTGCAGCGACAATGCAGATGGCTGCCTGAAGCTCACCAGTGAAGGTAGGGGTTTACTAAAATAATGTGACACGGACAGCATTAAAGCTGCTCTTGACACACACCATCAATGTTGACTGTACTTTCAACACAAAAGGGAAAAAAAAGAAACAGGCAAGACGATCAAAATTGAAGGAATTCGCATGGTAAGGTATGAATGTGGCCTCAGTGCTCCGGTGGTCTTGGTGATTCGACGCGTTCGGAACCATGTCCGTTATCTTTGACCGTCCGTTTGTTTATCACGTGAAATAGCTTCTAATCAGGTCTCAGCCGAGTCCAGGGCTGTCTGCAGCTTCTCCCCGTGTCTGTGCGCTTCCTGGGGACTCCTGAATTTAAAAACAGAAACACATTAGTTGATTAAAGACTCATCATGGGTGGGTGAACGGTGTGTGTGTGTGTGTGTGTGTGCATGTGCGTCCTGTGATGCACTGGTGACCCGTCCGTGATGTGCTCCTGCCTCTCACCTGAGATAGACCTCCTCATGACCCCATTCAGACACAAAGGACGGCGAACACGCGTTCACTCATTTTGATGGGACTGAACCCAGAGAAAAAAAGAAAAGAAGGCGGGAACCTCAGTTGAGCGTTCTGTGTCCACGCTTGTGAGCTGTCCCTGATTCACCCGATGCTCAGATGAAACACCAGCTACAGTTATTTCATTAGTTACTATTACACAAACAAAGTCAGCTGAATTCTTTGACAACGGATTGAGAGTAAGAAAACTGGCATTACGCAACAAAGGTCATTTCTTTTATTCTTGTTTGTTCGGCCTTACGTCCATCCTTCCCTCTCATACTTCTTTTCCCTCGGGGGGGGCGCCTCTGGGGGCCTGGAGCCTTGTGGGGCAGGGGCCTGGGCAGACCCTGGACATCAGCTCATCGCAGCCCAACCCTAACAACCGCCCACACACCCGTTCACGCCTACAGGTCAGGTCGGTCCACCAGATGTTGGAGGAAGCCGGAGGACCAGGAGGAACCCGAGCAGACCTGGGGGGAACCTTTAAACCCCCCCCAGAAAAGCCCCCGGCCCCCAAACGCCACCCTAAAACCAGTCGTCAGCTCATTACTCTGCTGTATTTTTAGGATCTATTTATTCATTTTTGTCATAAAACGTTGCGAACGCCAACGATGGGTGATCTGAACTAGAGTATCGATTATTTCCGAAGGACTGCGAGCTTCCCTCGTTTAGGAATGATCTACGCCGGCTGTATCAGATACTCCGACTGCGACATGCAGACCCTGGGCTCCATGTACCTCCTCCCTCGCTTCAAGTTCCGATGCTGCAACTCGAATCTCTGCAACAAAACGAAGAAACGTTGGTGGCGGGAACTTTTTGATTAATAAAGAGCAGCTGTTAAATGAAAATAGTGAAATAAAAACATCTGCTCTCGCTACTGTATAGTAGTAGTAGTGTGTCACACTTTGTATTTGTATCATATTTTAATTATGTAGCTGATAACTTGGATCTTCACACCTCTCCATCTCCTCCTGTGAGGGTGTGCTGGGACCCATGAGAGCAAGAAAGCCGAGCTGTCAAATGGAGAAGACATAAAAATCACACGGCTGGAGTAAAATCAAGAATTTCTGGAAATTAATTGGATTAAAAGCAGGAAAAATTAGTGAGAGACATGGGGAACAAGTGTTTGTGAGAAAGAGAGAGAGAGAGAGAGAGAGACTGAGACGTAGAAGAAGAAAATAAAAGAGATTCCTCTCTTACGTCCTCGTCTGAAACTAATTGGTGCAGGATTAGAGAAGATTATGAAACCAAAAAAAAAAATACAGAAAATGCGCAGGAAGCCATCAACAGCTGCAGTTCTCATGGTAACAGCCTGCGCAACAGCGTCAGGGAGAGACACTCAAGCCAACCACCTGCCTTGAGGGTGAGAGTCGCACAGCTCAACCCAGTGGTACCAGTCTAGAGGGCCCAGCGGGCTGGTGGGGGGGTCTGTGCACCTCCTGAACCTGCAGCCTGTTACCACACACACACACACACACACACACACACACACACACACTGCTCACCACACGTCCCAATAATCAACCGAGGTGGTCAAGTGTGATCTTAGTGTGTTCTTGTAAAAACCCTCCGTGTGTGTTTACTTTGATCTGGCCCAGTGGGCCATTCCTCCCAAACACAAACTAGTTTCACAAAGTTTTTCCCACACAGGCAGATGGTTACTCTGAGCACATCGCCGTGTTACTGTTAATATGTGGTACACCTCCTTCAACTCACTAAGAATGAGATGAAATCCTTCCACTTTGAGGAGGTTTAGAGTCAATGATTCTGTATCTGCACTCATTCTTTTATGTTAGGAGGTTTCTCACTCAGTGGATGGTGGCTGGTCCTGCTCAAGGGTTCTCCCTGTTAAAAGGGAGTCTTTGTTTGGGGGTCCGGCTCTGGGTTTCCACCTAGTTGGCATATGTTGATCGCAGCGGTCCCAGCAGCGCATCCTTACGACGTTGTATATTTTGGGAGAACTTTACCACTAATGGGCCTTCCGCAGCTGCTTACCCTCGACTCCACAACAGAACCCGCTCTGTTTTACATCCCGCCAGCAAATTGGCTCGGAGGGATCGAGGGTGGTAGCAGGTGAAACGTCTCGTCCGGGTTTCAGTTTGTTTACGTGGCGTCTTCCTCCGAGTCTCTAAGCGAACTTTGGGGCGGACCCGTTTCCCTCTATGATCAGCTTATTTCACAGCCTTCACTGACGGCAGCTGTTGATGTTTTGCAGCCTTTAATCAAGCAAAGTTTCTAAAGTCACTGTGGTGCGAACGATCCAAACTAAAGGGTAATCCTTTAAGAACGCCGGAGTTAAGGTGAATAATCTTAATAACAACGTCGTCCACACTCGATGATGTGCGGGGATAAAACCAAGTTTAATTGGACGCATTAATCACGAGAGGCGTAAGCAGTGGCAGCCCTGTCGTTTCTTTTCCCCAAGCTAGTGCACATGGCAAAAACAAGAAAAGCAGCAGTAAACGGTAAAGCTCCCGAAGCATCTCAACAAGAGCGGGAGTGGGGGGGGGCACCCTCGACCCACGAAGAACATCAGACATTAATTAAGAGCAGACACGTGCTGCTTTAGGCTGCAAATGGAGACGGTGCTTGAACTTTACAGCGTGTCAGCGCCTCCTTTCTTCACTTCTTTATTTATTTATCGCCTGCCAGTCTCGCAGACGGCTCAGATCACCCCCTCCCCCAGGTTTGACTCAAGTTGGAACACAATTATCTATAACAAGCAGATCAACTGAAAATACAACTACAACTGCACTTCACTGCAGGAACATGGCTGGTTTTGGACTACCTGCTCTTGACGGCACCCCCACTGCTACTGCAAACACCTTTGACCAGGGCGGACCCCTAAAATATGACTGGGAGGGGGAGGGTTTGTGGTTCGATGCCCCTATCGGACAAAGAGATGGAGGGTGGGTGCGCTGGTGGAGGAGGTGCCAGCACCCCGGGGTACCCTTGAGCAAGGCAGCAAACCCAGAGGGGCCTCTGCGCCCTCCCCTGTTCCCCCAAAAGAAAGCAGCAGACAAAAAAAAAAAAAAAGAAGGAAATTATGTTTTAAAAAAAACAAACATTAATAGCAGAAGTTTCCAGAAGCGTCGATGTTGCAGCAGCGCTGACAGCCTTATATCATTTTCCATATGGTTAAACCACGATAATGACACGAGTATCACCAGGAGAAGTATTTAAGTGATCCAGCAGCTCAGCGCACGTCCCTCCTCAATTAGCATCACGCTGCGCTACTTTGTGGTGACTCATTGTTGGAGGTCCTCAGATAAATAACCACAGGCACTTTCAGAACGTCCCACCGGCTCACAATCATCTGGCCGACAGTCGTCATGTGTTTGCTGAGAAAATTGAATGGCTGTTCGTTTCTAGACATTTGGCGTCTTGTTTGAACAGCGAGCCTCGCCAGGGCGGCCATCACGCAGTTCACGTCGCTGCTCGTGTGTGTGTGTGTGTGTGTGCCTGCGCGCGAGAGCGTGTGTGGACAGACGTCATGTTTGCTGGCGAAAGGGCCCGTAAACGTTGACACTCGTCGTTGTTTATTAAAGAGCAACGTGACTAACCCTCCAGCGTCAGCGCGCGGAATTAAAGGAGGCTGTTCTAATTTCATCTCTTAGAAAGGTTGCGTAACACGAATGTCTGGGACAATCCGACGTTGAGCATTGTCACGAATAACCAGGCAGTCGTCAAGTTGAGCTTCTCTCATTCTCTTGTCTCTTTGTCGGGGAAGTAAAAGTCTTTATTTCAGCTGCTTGATGTAAATAATAATAAAGTAGAAAGCTTTGCAGCAGATATGTTGTATTGTTGAGTTTTGTGGTGTCAGTGTTATCGTTGCCAGTAGGAGGGTCAGTCCGGATCATATCTTAAAAAGTGTTTTTAATGGTGTTTATGTGCAGACATGCAGCAAATTGGTGGATGTTACATGTTTTTGGGAAGACAGAAAAAAAAAAAAAAAAAAAAAAGCCACGAGACACGAGTCTGCAGATTATTTATGAATCGAGTTGGACAACAAAAGGAAAGACCGAGTCTGCTCAGAGGTGATGTCCTTAAGTCTGTCTGTCTCATTCACGCACGCGCACACACAGACACACACACACACACACACACACACACACACACCAAGTCTACTCCCCATATGGCCTCTCCCTCCTGAGAGAAATAGCTATCAGGGAGGTGTGTACATGGTTTATGTGACGTGTGTGTCTGTGTGTGAGGCCAGTGCACCAGCCTGGAAATAGGGGACACATTAATCTTATTTGTCATAACCTGTCCCTCGAGATGCTCGGACCCCCCCCCCATACCCACCCACACGCTCGCACGCCCACAGTGACCCCCTCCTGCGCGCTATCGGTATCTGCAGTGGACAGAGAGAGTGAGGCTAATTACATGTGAGGGTTAAGGCGGCGGAAACGAGACAAAGACCACACGGCTGCGGTGCGAGAGTGCGTGTGTGTGTGCGTGCGTGCGTGTGTGTGTGCGCGTGTGCCCTTTGTTTGGGCTACAATAAATAATTCACTGCTCGTCAAGTGCTCTTACAATATCTCGCTAACACAAACTGCTCGTGGCACTCATTAATCCATGTTGGTGTCCAAACTTTGTGTGCTACTCGTTACGTGTGTGCGTTTCCGTGTGTGCGTTTCCGTGTGTGTGTGTGTGTGTGTGAGAAGGGCTCTTTTCTTTAGTTTTGTCATGTGCTGTTGAGTAACGGCCCTCCTGCCTCAGAACCGCAGACCCTGTGAGGCGGAGCTGAGATCTAGCGTCTCCTCCCGTGAAGGTTCACCGGAACACATTTACATGAGTTTATTTACATCCGTCGCTTCATTTACCCTACTTTTATTTTGTTTCGGGCATTCCCACGGGACAGCCGTTTAATTATTTAAACCGCGATGAATAAGAAAAAAAAAAAGAATTGCATTTACATTCATTACCACCGAGAGTGAGCGAGAGAGCTTCGGAGTCGCTGAGGAGCCCGCCCGGCGTTCGCGCGCTTTACCGGGTTCAAGAAGTTCCGGAGCAGAAGCGACTCTCGACGTGGGAGCGCAGACGGGGGGGAAGAGAGCGGGACGCACGCGAGGACGCGAGGGCCTTGAGTCAGGTCACGGAGGGGCCACGGTGGGAGGGGGGGCAGATCGGAGGGACCTGCTGGTGGGGGGGGCAGGGTTGACCTGCAGCAGCTCGGCTGATTGGCTGCACGCGCGGGGAGGCCGACCGCGATTGGAGGGACGATCAAACACTTGCTGAGCCTCGTTTGCATCATCAACACACACGGGGGGTGAAAATGGGCGACGAGAAGGATTCTCTGGCTAATTATCTTTATTTAATGGATGTGGGAGCGTATATTCATGCTTCTGGAAATGTTAGGTGATGTTGGTTAAGGTCCAAAGTTAGTGCAATTTCTTATTTAAAAAGAAAATCAGAATTCTGTGTCTCTAAAGCAAAATGGTGTTTTGTGTTTTTAACACGGTGGCGGGCCCGTGATGAGGCTTTCACATCGTTAAATGTCTTTCAGCGATATTCAATAATTTATCAGCCAACGGGCCCACGATGCGCCTCTGGCGGCGGCGCTGCAGGAGCAAACCGAGGCTGAGCGCCCACCGATGGCGTTCAGGAGCGAGAGCGTCGTTCTGGGGGGGGCCGTCGGTGCACCTGCTGCAGCTCCGTGACCAGGCTGTCGGCTGTGAACGACCTGTCCGGCACCCCTGAGGACGGTCCTTCAGGGTTCAGGGGTCACGGCGAGATGGTGAGGCGCGTGTTGATTGGCTCGCGCCCGTCCCTTTAAACGCAGCTCTTTGCTCCCCTTGCTCAAGTTTTTCCGACATCCGAGCGATTGAGCGGTTCCCAGCGAAGGAGGCGGCGAGGCCTGGGCTGAGGTGGATCTCCTCCCTCCCTCCCCTCACGCTGCCCCAGCCCCCCCCCCTCTCTCTCCCCCCTGCTCACCTCCCATTCTTCCTCCCCCCTCAGGCCAAACTGCAGCTATCAGATTTCTCTCTGCTTGGTTCTTTTCAATTAGACCTGCTCACTTCTCTCAGTTCTCTCAGTGTGTTTGTGCGAGAGCGAGTGTGTGTTTGTGTGAGAGTGAGTGTGTGTTTGTGTGTGAGAGCGAGTGTGTGTTTGTGTGAAAGCAAGTGTGTGTTTGTGTGTGAGAGCGAGTGTGTGTTTGTGTGAAAGCAAGTGTGTGTTTGTGTGTGAGAGCGAGTGTGTGTTTGTGTGAAAGCAAGTGTGTGTTTTTGTGAGAGCAATTGTGTGTGTCTGGAGTGAGTGTGTGTGTGTGAGAGCGAGTGTGTGTGTGTGTGTGTGTGAGAGAGAGCGAGTGTGTGTTCCTGCCTTCAGTGTCTGTGGTGACACCTCAGGAAAAGACACCATGGTGAATTCTATTAAGAAGCTGCTAATTTTCAACATTCAAAATGCTGCAAACCTCCTCCTCCTCTCTCCTCACCTAAACTCTTTCTCTTCCTCTCCTCTCTTCTTGCTCTCCTCTGCTCTCTTCTCCTCTTCCTCCTCCTCTCCTCACCTCTTCTTCTCCTCGTCCTCACCTCTCCTCACTTCCTCCTCCTCACCTCCTCCTTTCCTCCTCTTCTTCCTCCTCCTCACCTCCTTCGCCTCTTCTTGTTCTCTCCTCCTCTGCCCCTCCTCTTCCTCCTTCTCCATCGCTCCTCCTCCTCTCTTCCTCTCCTCTATACATCTCCTCTTCCTCCTCTGTTCCTCTTCTTCCTCCTCTCGTCCTCTTATTACTCCTCACCTCCTCCTCCTCTCTTCCTCTCCTCAATTCATCTCCTCTTCCTCCTCTCTTATCTCTCTTCCTCTTCTTCCTCCCCTCCTCCTCCCCTCCTCCTTTCTCCCCCTCCTCCTCCCCTCCTCCTTTCTCCTCCCCCTCCCCTCCTCCCCTCCCCTCCCCTCCTCTCTGACTCACTCTTTTAGGGAGGCTGAGATCATAACTGCTGACAGCTGATTACATTATTGGTGATATCATTGCAGGCGCCTGAAGGGACTCGTAACATTTCTCTTCCTTTGTGTTGCCACATGTTTGAAAGTGATTAAAGCAGAAACAGGAACAGCTGAAGGAACTGCATTTGTTTTGTGTTGGATCGAATATCGATGTTTTCGAGGCAGATTTCTATCCCTCCTTGGCCTGATTAACAATTGTGTATGTTTTTGGTTTTTGTTACTTTATCCATTATTTAACAAATTAAAGCAATGTTGCACTTTTAGACGCATTTATCAGGTTCCTGTTAACCACCAGTTAATCCCAATTAAGGTGATTAGAGGAGCTGACACCGTACCCAGCAGGCCCTGGACACACACACACACACACACACACACACACACACACACACACACACACACACACACACACCCCTAAACCTAACCTAAACCCTGTTCTAACCTCAACGTAACTCCCAACCTTAAGACCAGGTCTTGACCCTCAACAGTCTTTGGAAGATGTGAGGACCAGACAGAACGTCCTCACTTTGATAGTAGAATGCAGATTATGGTACTCAGTATGTAGCAGGAGAACGCACACACACACACACACACACACACACACACACACACACACACACACACACACACAGAGTCAATTTGGAGTCTCATTCCACCTGCTGTAAATGCTTCTGAACTGTAGGAGGAAATTGAAGAAGCTGGAAAAAAACAACACAGTCATGTTGAGAGTGTGGAAAGTAAAAAAACATGTAACACTCATATACTCAGTCAGGAATCCACCAGTACTTAGCACAATAAACCACCGCATATATAAACGTGTGTGTGTGTGTGTGTGTTTGTATACACACTATAAGACAGCCTGGGGGTTAATTAGGGTATAGTAAACAGAACACATGTGGCAGCTTAATGTCCCCTCTCTGTTACAGCTTATTTCACACCCCACCCGCTCTGTTGCTATCTCCCTGTTGTGTGCATGTGTGTGTGCCTGCGTGTGTGTGTGTGTGTGTGTGTATGTGTGTGTGTGGGTACATGTACGTATCCGCGTGCGCTCGTCTAATCTGTGCGGTTGGGGGTCATGGGCGTTCCCCCACCACCTATCCCAGAGGCTGTGCCCCCCCCCAGCCTCCCACACGGTGCAGGTGTGTGTGTGGTGAGGAGGTAATTTAGAGCAGATGAGCTTCAGTCCTGCAGCCTGTGGCCCCGTCACTTCATCAATATGAGGACATGAAGAGACGGAGGAATGATCAGAGGACGCACGCATGTGGGGAGGAAGGGGCACCGTCTCACAAAAGATCTGTCCATCCATCCATCCATCCATCCATCCATCCATCCATCCATCCATCTATGTATCTATCTATCTATCTATCTATCTATCTATCTATCTATCTATCTATCTATCTATCTATGTATCTATCGATCTATCTATCTATCCATCAATCCATCCATCCACCTGTCTATCCATCCATCCATCCATCCATCCATCTATCTATCTATCTATCATCCATCCATCCATCTATCTATCATCCATCTATCTGTCTGTCTGTCTGTCTGTCTGTCCGTCCGTCCGTCCGTCCGTCCGTCCGTCCGTCCGTCCGTCCGTCCATCCATCCATCCATCCATCCATCCATCCATCCATCCATCCATCCATCCATCCATCCATCCATCCATCCATCCATCCATCCATCCATCCATCCATCCATCTATCTATCTATCTATCCGTGTCTGGACCTGAATGTGTTTATAGTTAATAAAGACTTTTGTGGTGAAAGGTCGTGCTCGTATCACATAAATAGTCCACGACCACCGTACGAGGCTGTGGAATAGAAAATAGGTAAATAAATGAAACAAATTAAAATTGCGCTGCACCTCTATTGACCTAATTGTGCTGTAAAACCTTTTCGTGTATTTTTCTGTCAACATATGTAATAAAATGATTTAAAAACATGATAATAAGCAAGCTAGCAACTAAAGATAATTATGATTCATATCTTATTACCAGCCTTTCATATGACTGCTTATTGTTTAACTGCAGTTAAAATGAACCGAAATAAAATAAAAGTGAAAAGCAGCTGAGTGCTGCTACACGGCTGCTTTGTTTATTGCTAAATTTCAGTTTGATTATTCCACCCCAGCTATCTTACAGCAGCAATTTACCAAATAGAGGTTCAAACGGACCCTTTAAAATACGCTTAACGACCCAGAGCTTTTCCTCATGAGCGCCGTAGCTCAAACTTCGGCTTCCCGAGCTTGAACCGGCGTCCGAGCAACAAAAGACCAATCTGTTAGACCAATAAATGAGCAGTCAGGTGTGTGTGTGTGTGTGTGTGTGTGAGTGTGTGTGTGTGAGTGTTTACGAGCAGTAAATGAACACTCTCCCTCTATCTTTCATCTATCAAAGGCTTGACACCAGGAGCAGCTGTGAGACACACACACACACACACGCACACACACGCGCGTGCGCACGCACACACACACACACACACTCACCCTCTTCTACTTTAGCAATTTAGGATAATTAGGCTGCTATACAATGTCCTCCTGTGGTCCCCGGGGGTGCGGTGGGCTGAGTGTGTGTGGGTGTCTGGTAAGGATCAGCTGTGTTAAGCGTCCCGTGACATCTAAACTACTAATTCATTGCAACATTAACGCCATTGATTAACATACGACTGCAGACACACTGACAAAATCTCACTCACACACACACACACACACACACACACACACACACACACACACACACACACACACACACACACATCTGGGGAGCATCTTGATGTTCCTAAAGCTTTTTTTTTTCCTCCCAAAAAATCCTGCAGCCATATTATGTTAGTAAAACACAGATGACACACACACAACATGACACAACAAAGAAATCCAGGGCGCTTCCGATCCCACAAGCTTCGGCCGAAGTTGGGCTTCCCGGAATTTTCTAAGAATTAATTTAAGTGTTCGAACAAAACGAACGATGTCAGAATTGTCTGTTTCCGTTGTTGCGCTCACGCAGATGTTGCGGACGTTCGAGCGTTTCGCAAGAGGAACCTCGACTGTAGCTGAACGACACCAAACACAAAATATGTCTATAAAGATGGTTTTTCTTTAGCCTGCAGGAGGGAAAATGACCCATGAAAAGCTCCGGACCTCATCAATACGATAGCCTTTAAGGGAGGGACTCGGATCAATCCTGCTTCATAGGTTGCGCTCCCCATTTCTACTTCTTTAAAAGCTCAAGCTTCATGAAAGGCTGTAATGATGTTCCCTATACGGTCAATGGATCACTTTCCTCAATAAACTAAGAGGGCTGTGTTTGCTTCCGTGTCTGTTCCTCAATGCTCCCACAGCGACTTCCACAATCTCCTCCAGCGTCTGAATGTTTACGTTGGCGACCGGAGGCCCCCCCGCCACGACCCCCTGCCGTCCCGTCTACCTCTCCTAACAAGCCTCCTCCTTCAGCAACCTTCGCCGCCGACCGCTGCTGGTGGCTGCTGTGACAAACACCAGTGACCTTCACGCCAGCGGCTATCAATAAAAACGCGAACGCGGCCTAGTTTACGTCCACCGCCCCCGCTCGGACCGCGGAGGCGCTCCCGGAGGTGGAGGTGAGGGAGCAGCGATCAAACAGGGCTTCGCTTCCAGCAGAGCGTCGGAGGGGATTGTGTCTGAGGGGGCAAACGGGGCGTTTGGGAGGAAGCGCTCTGATTGATCGCCCGCGCGAAACCCGTGCCTGCGCCTTTCTGAATGGAATTAGATGAGCGGCGAACATCTGCACGAGCTTTGTGTGGGGGGGGGGCGCCTGGGGGCTCCAGCCTCGGAGCCCGCTGCGCCGAGGGCCAGGTGAGAGGCGCAGGCAGACGGAATCAAGCAGCAATTCAGCGGCGTCTTGCAGATGATTGTCCTGCTCATCCTCCCCTGGCCTCCTGCTCCGTTCCATCATCTGGAACCCTTCAAAACCACTCTTATCCTTCCACACACACACACACACACACACACACACACACACACACACACACACACACACACACACGTGTGTTTATTACAAACATTTCTAGGTCAACACATGGTCCTTCTTGTGCATTTGCACATGAATAATAGTGGATGGTGTTTTCACGCGGCTGTGGAGTCTTGAGTCATCGGCGAGGAGGATCTGAGTCCACTGCGAGTGCCGGCCCTTTAATCTGAAGCTCCTTCACCAACGCCGGAGCGCTGACATCAAACCGGGGCGACGCCGTGTCCGCGCTCCCGCTTTCACGCGCTGCGGTTGAACGCGAGTCAGCCACATGGCCGTCAAATACGCAACAAAGCCGCGGACTGATATCAGACCCCCGCGATGCTTTTGGGTAGTCGTGAGGAACATCGCTGCGTTTATCGATCCAGCCATAAAACAACTACACTGCTTTTTTTTTTTTTTTTTTTTCGCCCTCAAATATGATGTTTTTCTCCTTTAACTGCTTGTTTTTTATTGCGACTCCATCTCTCCGCCTTTATCTTTTATTACGCTCACACAGAGAGAAGAAATCAGACGGAGGCGATGAAGGTAAACACTGAACCGAGGGAGGTAAACAGACGGACAGACGGACAGACGGATCGACCGCTCCGTCTCAAACCCATCCCTCACTTGCCCACGTTTTTTTCCCCCTTTCCTTTTCCGTCTGTTTCTTCTATGAAACGCGTTCTGTCTGAAGCGAACAACCTGCTGAGGCCTTTTTGATGGTGGCGAGGGTTTCCACGAACCTGTTTTCAGAGTGTTTTTAATCCCTAAAACAGGACACTTGACGTGAAAACGAGGGTTTGTGCAATCTCGTGTGTTCATCGGCTGCCGTGTTTGAACGCTTTCACTGTTTTTTGGCATCAAGCGCGTGGCTTTGATGGTTTATGAGCACAAAACTGCACGCTTAAAAGAAATAAATAACTTCATTCTGGCTCGCGCGTCCTATTTGACAGTCATGTTTTATCAGGTCGAGCAGACATCTCATTAGACTTTAAGTGAAAACACTTGTTTGTTACGTTGAACGCTAACTGATGCGAGGTTCTGGTTCCACTTGTGACTGTTAAAAGTCAAGTTTGCGAGTTAAACGTCACATTAAAACGGGTTTTTTTTCTGGACTGCTGGTCAGTGTCAGGCGCATGGCGTCACGTGACAGGTGTAGGTCTGTCTCTGATCTCGTGAGGCAAACAGGATCTGCACTTTGGCGGCGCCGAGGTGAGCGCTTGGCTCAAGCGCACCCTTCCCCGAGTCGCACCTCCCTCC
Organism: Lagocephalus sceleratus; assembly: GCA_911728415.1. Classification (NCBI taxonomy): domain Eukaryota; kingdom Metazoa; phylum Chordata; class Actinopteri; order Tetraodontiformes; family Tetraodontidae; genus Lagocephalus; species Lagocephalus sceleratus. Next base: position 1,964,768 of record CAJVRN010000219.1, on the reverse strand, counting down.
CCCGCGTCTGTGTTTGACCTTGTTGCTGCAGAGAAAGAGGGGTGGGGGGTGGCGGGTGATTGGGGTTGACGGTCAAATCTCCCCCTGTTAACAAGCTGTCAGCCACAGACCGGCGTTCCCACACACTCGAGTCCACGAGGCGCTGACCCGCTCGCCCCGCCGACCCATTTTAACGTGTTTATTCGTGAAGAAACTCCCAGTAAGGTGCGACCGTTAATGCTCATTTTCACAAGACTTTCGCACAAATGCTCTCTCTCTCACACACACACACGCACGCACGCACGCGCACACACAAAGAGTCGCCCTTAGGGTCACATTTTTACGACCTCTGACCTCTGAGGTCACAGGTCTGGGCCAATCAGGAGTTTTGATGTGAACAGAAGGGGCGATGGACTCCCCCGACGGTTCATCACCGCCCTCCGTTTATGTGCGCGTGTCATCAGGTTAAGAGCCTTCCCATCGGCAGCACTGGGATGGAGTGAATAGACTCTAATGACTGATTTTATCCTCTCAGCCCCCCCCCCTCGCCCCCCCACCCCTGCGTGCCTTTCAACCTTTCAACGTCAAAGCTGAAATCAGAGTCAGGAAGCAATTCGAACGCACAGCCGACCTCACAAACGTGAACGGGGTGTGTGTGTGTATGTGTGTGTGTGTGTGTGGGGGGGGGGGGGGGGTCCACCCTTTGATCAGATTAGATCCGTTTTGAGCCGCCGGCTCATCAGAACCGGCTGGTTTGTAGCAGAACTGCTGGTATTTCCTCCCTGTCCCGTTGACTGGCTGCACACAAAGAGGCCCGCGTATCATCTGCTGGCTGTCGCTACCGTTGTCACCCCTGCCTGGTAATGATCTTTGGCTTTTTATTTTTCAAGCGGAGGTCTATTATTTCTCTATTTGAGACTCCGGTGGGGGAGGAGACCTCTGTGTTTGCAGCTATCAGCGGGGAGCACATCAGAGACTCCGCGGGTCTGACGGTCGCTGATAAGAGCGGCATGATTAACACGCTCACACACACACACGCGCGCGCGCGCGCACACACACGCGCGCTGGCTGGTGGTGGTGGGCTATTGTTGGGGGAACAACAGACGTCTGGGCGAGCGCTGATAATCAACCATCAAACTAGATTTTACAAAGCACTTTGCGGAATGGCGCGACAACGGGGGACGAGTGTTTACACGCTGGACTTGGAAACGCCACATCAGCTCACATTAGACTGGTAACAACTGTTTGCTATTTATTTATATTTTCCACCAGATTTTCCAGGATTCCAGGATCAACCTTTGGAGACGCTATCCTTTACACATTCTAGAGAAAGACCTGATTTGATCAACAAACACACACGTTTGATCCTATTAAACAATATTTTGATGAAGTACGGGTCAAGTGTTGACTTCAATCTATCAGGAATTATAATGATTATTATAATATCACCATATTTTCAAGGTCAGGGTGTCTTTGGTTGAGTTCACTTTTCAACCCAGTTAACCAGTCGGTCCTCCCATTAACTTAGCTGACCTGAGCTGCTTTGACCAGACACGCGGAGCTTTGTCAAGAACCCCGAGAAAGGAGGGAAATAAAAACTCTGAGAAGTGCTCAACCCTAAAACCATTAAAGCATGTCCTTCTAAAACTTTGCTGTCATTTATTCTTCAATTATCCCCTGATCCCTCTCTTCTGTGGCCTCCTCCTCCACAGTCTGTCCTCGGCTCTGCTCCGCTATGTCTCCCTAATTCCGCCCCCCCAACGCCCCCCACCCCCTCCACCCCCAGACCACCTCCTACCCCTCATCATGTCCTGTCCGGGGCCCCTTATGTCATGGAAATCCTTTGTTCCCTCTGTGTTCTCTAATACATGCACAGACACATGAACACAGATGGAGCTGGACTATTCCAGCGTTCTCACATCCTTCGACAACCAGCGTCTTTTGTTAGAGGGTCCCACAATTAAAGAAAGCGATGAAAAACCTAATTATCTTACTGGACTAATTATAGGGAATGGGAAAATAAATTAATACAACCATTCAACAACAGTGAAAAGGGAAGGAACGGGCAAGTTCAGCTTTTTTGGGGGCACAGCCGTGACAGTCTTCAATGGAAAACTGATCGATAAAGATCTATCAGGGAAAACTATCATCAAGAAAAACAAACATCTCTTCTTATTAAGTATTAACTGACATTTCTGAAAGGCATGACGGAAGGCCATGGTTACACCCAGAGATCCCGTCGCTCAGGGCCAGGTGAGAGAGCTGGTTTCCTCGTATGAGCAGAGACGCATAACTCAGTAGAATAAGTGCGGTGCTCTGCAGCTCTGGAACCAGCACCGTCACTCAGAGTTTACTGAGGGGGTGGGGGGGTCCACGTTCTGCCTGTGTGTGTAGATCTGCCAGACCTCTGTGATATTCCCCTCTGATCTTAGCTGACCCACAGATTGCTGAACAACAACGCTCATCTGCAAGGCCGGATCTTCAAAAATGATGCTGAAGACGAAAAACCTGTCAGAGCCCCCCCCCCACGCCCTCATCCTAACGAGACGTTTCCAGTCTCACGCAACAGATAAACATGTGCAGGACATAGATTTAAACATTTTGTGACCCCCTCAGCGCTCTGCCTCCTCTCTGCAGCCGGAGCCTGCCTCCCTCGTCAGGGCCGTGACTTCTCTGTACTTTGTTCTCTTTTTCTCCCTTTATTTTAAAAAACCCTCCTGTATTTTTATTTTCGGGTACTAGAACAAGTGCATCACGGAGGATGAAGGAGAGCGCCTGACTCTCGCCTCCCTTTGACGGTTTCAAAATACGACCGGAGATGTAACTCAGCAGCACAGTCGCAGGGTGAGGAAATTAATTTAGGTTTTCTGATTGGACTCAGCTTTACTTAATGTCACTGTGCATTCACACATGACCAGAAAATTGGCCGCTCTCTTGAGGGTTTTTTTTAAAAAAAAAAAAAAAAAAAGAAAGAAAAAAGAGAAAAGCTGCCAGTCCCGCTGTCTGAAATCATCAGGTACACGACTCAAATCTGATCTGTGCGCGCCTTTGTGCTGCGGAGGGATGCGCCACATTAGCATGAGGTGGAGCATGCGAGCTGCTGATATCAGCTGACCTGATTTAAGCATCGGAGCATTCTGCCTGTGATCGCAGATATTTTCCTTTGTCATAAAAATGGGGCTATTAGGATTAAGTCTGGAGCGGCGAGACTTTATTAAACTCCCCGTTTTCCTTCCACCGCCGGTGAACGGTGAGCTCCCAGTTCCAACGCGATGGCGGTCGGCCACTTGTTTTCAGGTAGAGCGCGGTTATCGGCCACGTTCCAACCCCCCCACCCCTCCAATCAGACGTCGGCCCCTTTTTTGTCAACACTATAAACATATCAACACCGCGTGCGATCATTTGAGAGGAGAGGGTAATTAATCTACAAATCTACAGAGAGATTAAAAGCAAACAGTCGCCCATTAGGAAGCGCCACCGCTGCAAACACGTTGGTGTTTGCGCAAACACAACAGCTTAACAAGCCAAGGAGGTTTAACAAGCAGGTTACTTCCGTGCCTCTTGGGCTGATTAAAAAAAAGAGAAGAAGTTTGTTTCCATGGCAACAAAGCATTGTTATTGTACATCCACTCATGAGTCTCGCCTTCAACTTTTTGTCTCTCCTATTTCTGTTTTTTTTTTTTTTTATCTTCACAGCACTCCTCCTATTTTGATCCCTTGGTGTTCATCCTTTTATCTTGACCTGCATCTCTGCCTCCTTTTCCTTCCTTCCCCTCCATCCCCAGCCTCTCTCTCTCTCTCTCCCTTCTTCCATCTTTCACCCCATTTCTGCCTCTGCCTCTGTTTCCCTTTACCCATCTGCACTCCCTTCATTATAAAGCTAAGAGGATTTGGTGGTTAGTGTGCGCGTTGTGTCCCCAGACCCAATTAACACCTCGAATCTTTTCTCTCCGCTGAATTGTTCCACAAAACGAGAGACAATTAAAAGAACCGGCACTTAGAGGGCGCTTTCATGTTTGCAAACGGAGGCTCGGCTTGTCCGGGATCGCAGGTGGAGCGCCGTGGGAAGCGCGTCTTCCTCGCGTGGAGATCAACATGTTGACACAGCTGAGCTAAAATAGATCCGCATGTGGCTTCACATCAGAAGTGGATTACCTTACAAATACCACAGCCTGATCACTTTTCATCAGAAGACAGTGTCGGTGCCAATCAACAAGCGCTCTATACTTTCTTTGTTACCTGTCTAATTTTAGACTTCAGACACTTTTGGATTTTTGGGGAGGTGAAAATCTGCCTTTGAAGAAGTCTTAATTTACACAACAGTGGGTTTCTGCACACGCATCAGTGATTCTCTTGCTGCCCGTACCTATTCCAATTAGGGAAAAGACAGACACAACAGTCAGTGGAAGTGGAACTCAGCCAAAAGAACCGCGGTTTAGAGCAATGAAAGTGAATTATTGTAAACCTCTTTTATGGGTTTTTTTTGCTTTCTTGTCCGGTTGTTCCCATTTGGGGTCACGGGGAGGGAGCTGGAGCCTATCCCAGATTCATATGAGCGAAGGCAGGGTTCATCCCTGAACGAGTTGCCAGTTCATCACAGGCCCCAGGAGGGGGGGGGGTTTGGCACCTTGCTCTAGGGTACCTCGGCAGAGCTCTGAAGGTGTACTGGCACCTCCCCTACAGGCGCACCTTCCACCGCTTTATACGACATGGGGATTGGAACGGGAACCCTCATACTTCCCCTAGGGACCGAGCGCCCTTCAGTAAAGTTTCAAAGTAAATTCAGGCCTGATGTTGACCGTCGTTCAAAGCTACTCATTTAAAAACGACGACTCGACCATCCCAGGCGCCGCCTTGGTCGAGTCACTGTCACAGCTGCCGATATTGAGACCCCTCGCCTTCAGCGTACTTGACAAGTGGCTATGACAACATGCAAAAGAGAGGAAAGGAGTCGGAAAATGTGAGTTTCCGCTCATCCGGACTTGATGTGATGGTCCGATATTTGTTAATATTCCTCCGCCCGAAACCCCAGATTCACCTTTAGTATTTAAACGGCTCATTGGGCTCATTACTCCACATGAAGGTTCGCTCAACTGCTCCCACCGAAATCTTTGTAGAGTTTGACGCTCTGTTGTTCTCAGAACAGGCGAAAAAATGGTGACAGAAAGATCACACACACACACACACACACACACACACACACACACACACACACACACACGGATGCTGCTAGAGTCTAGAGGCTAGTGAAGGTATCAGGTGTGAGGCAGCTGTGAACACAGACTGGTTAATAAGCCGTCTTTGTTTGAATTAATGACTCATAAACCTGTCTATCTATCTATCTGTCTGTCTGCTATATAACTGTCAGCGAACATGTGCTGCCCCAGACTGGCCTTCATGAAGCTAATTTCACCCTGAGAATGGAATAATCAGCGTCCCGACATGCCCGACGACTGCTGAACGGCTTCCCAGAAGAATCCCATTTCTTTGTGTTCCGTTCACCTGCAGCGTGGACCTACCGGGAGAAGAATCCATCAGCGGCGTCGGGATGCATTTAGACGACTGCGTAATAGCAAACTCAATTCTGGCGCACTGTACCACAAAAAGGGGTTATCCTCTGTCAAAACGAGGGCCTGAATCCAATAGAGCGGGAAGTTATCGCTCAAAATGTCGTGAAGACTAAACTTGCATCACCTGCACGTTAGATCATTCAGCAATATTAAAGTCACGACGGCTAATCTGCCCCCGAGTTTAATATCAGGCCCTGAACAAGCGGGCGTGCAACTGTTCAGCGAATTTTACGTGCGGAGGCAGGAATTGCAATATTAGACTGGTAAAATAGCGGCTTTATCGTTGGCATTTAGGGGCCCTGGATCCTCTCAGAAATGCTCAGAAGCGTCGAGAACCCCGCTGAAGCCTCACCGCCGGCGTGTGGCGGCCTGCGTGGGGCCGCTGGGTATCAGGTGGCCCCTTTCATCCAGCAAATTATCGGTACTTTTACAAGGTTACCGTCTCCGATTCCGTAAACGCCAGACCAGACCGATGAAATTCGGCTCACCGGGGCATTTACTCCCCCTCAGATCCGCTGGAGTGTGACGCGCGCGGGCTTACGAGGGACGAGCGCCGCGCGAAGAAACGCCGTAATGATGCAGATGCGGCCAATTAACGCGGGCCCAACTGTCCGCCCTGCTGCTCTCCCGTTTGGCTCGTCAACCGTCAACCCTTTGTCCCGACAGACGCCGCCAGTGATGTCACTTCCTCCGCTTTTCCGACGGGCTCGGAGGTCGTGGGTCGCCCGCAAGGAAACTGGAGTCGACCCGCTGGGCCCGCACCGCCGCCTCTGTTTTGTCTGTCCACGCCCCCCCCTCGTAAAACAAAAATCACATATAATAATTCTTCGGGGGGGGCAGTCGTCATCTTAAGGGCGTCAGGTGTTCCGCCTGGCCCTGTCCTAATGAGCCACATGTGACCAGTTAGGAAGGACCCATCTGATCTGCCCCTTTCGCCTCATTACCAGCCAATACATATTAATGCGCAGGGTCAGATCTTATACATACAACATCCATATTCATGGCACACGCGCAGGGTCATATATGTACCAGCATGGCGTGGACATAACCGCTTTACTGGTGATGATCTCTTTAGCTCTTCTGTTTGGTTTCGTAATGACCGACTGTTCGCGCTGCCCTTTTTGCTTTGGGTGCATCGTGTCTCGCCATGTCCCGCGCCGCCTGCATGTTAAGGCTTCGAGCAGCTGAAAAACGGGAATTTTGGACATTTTCTTGATGATTTGCGGCAAACATTAAAAGGATTTAGTTCTGGTTTAAAGGGGGGGGGGGGGGGTCATTGGACAGCTGATGTGGATGACCTCTTTGGGTTGGTGGCGTTAATTTAACAGTCAATTTAAAGGCTTCTTCTTGGAATCACAAACGCGGACCCCGTGCTCTGACCGAGCCAATCAGGGGTCACGGGCCATTACATGACTAACGGCGCCGTTCATCGCCGTGGTCAACGGCACAAGGAAACCATCTCAAAGCGAATCTGTGGCGCGACCGTAACAGCTGTCAGGCTCTTCCTGCAGGACTCACCCCCCCTTAAGTCTCACACACCCGCGGGTCTCCAACCCGCCGCCCGCCCGCCCCCCCCATCGACAACGGCGACGGCGAGTTATCCTGCTGGAGCGAGACGGGGGTTTGCGCCTCTATTAAAGCCGCTGAAAGCGTAGAAGTCGCGTCCCTCGGGGTGGCCCGGGTCCGCGGGGCCCTCGCCGCGGCCTGGAAACGCTGATATTCCCTGATTCCCTTGGTCAGCGCTTATTCCACCGTGGTGGAAAAGCTGACCAGTCGCAGGGCCGGGACTGGGTTTTATTTTGTGTAGAGCTGCATCGGGGGGTTGGCAGCCACGCAGCCTCAACAGCGCTGGTACGACGCAGGAATCTCTTTGATGTGTCAATAGCGGCATGAGTCAACCTGGAGAAACCCCGCTTCCATCCAAGCACGGGGCCTCGGTCCACACGGAGGTGATTAGTTTACGGGCCCATCCTTCCTCCTTGACCTTCCATTTGTCCTCCGGGGACACTTCATCTGTCTTGTTTCTTACTCTTTGTGCTTCCTCTGTCATCCCCTCTCTCATTTTCCTTCTTGGCTCCCGCCATGTGTCTCTCTCTCCCCGTTTTTGTTTACCAACCCTTTCATCTGGATATTGCTTTATATGTTAAAACCCTGTTATTTGAATGGAGTTTTTTATTTAAACCCCCACCATTTAAATAGCTCTTTAAAAGACAGAGGAATGAAAAGTCAACAAGGGCCCTTCAATTGTGTTTTCTGACAGGAGTCACACATATGCATGCTCACACACACACACACACCCACACACACACACACACACGCACATGGACACACGCGCCATAAACCGCCTGCCTGTCTACATGCATCTGAGTCTATTATTATGCTAATGAGTCTCCAGTCTCCACATGTCCCCACAGCCTCTGCACTCAATCTAACATGCACACGCACACGCACAGGCACGCACGCACACACACACACACACACACACACCTGAGTATATTTAGCTGAGCTCAGCAGTATAACTCGCAGGCTCACAGAAAAAATAACGAGGAGTGGACAATTTCACCGTCATAGAAATAGAGCGGATAGAGACGCTGCTTCCTGGTGTGTCATCAACGGACCACGACGATTGGCGAGTGAATCAAATCACTCTTGCCCCACGCCCCCCCACGCCCCCCCACCCCCACCGGACAGCAGGGTGTTTGTATATTACCTGCTGTATTTGTCCCCCTGTCTGTGGAAGCCCGTTTGATGAATGACGTCCGTGCACCTGAACGCAACGTGTGTGAGGCGCAGCGTGGAGAACGGGCCTTTTTTAGGCTTCTGTCGACGTCTTACGGGCACCATCTCTACGGTATGCTGAATAATCAAACACTGCACTTGAAGCAGCCGGAGAAAAGTTGAAAGTTGAGTGGAGACACGGAATATTGATTTTCACTGGTGTCTCTGTAGAAAACAATGGCGCTCCATTTAGGGCCGGTTTAACAAAGGATCAAAGGCGAACAGAACTTTTTTTTTTTTTTTGTGGCAGAGATTTCGGTAGACTCTGCATCTTCTCACCTTAATCGGAAACAAAGACGGGATGTTTCAGATAGTTCTGGCGACGACGTCACTGAGATCCGAAGATTACTCATTCCCAGTCAGGCCCATCAATGGTTTTGATGAGTAGGATGTTTAACGCCTAAAGACGCACACACTGCGTGGTGTGTGCGCGTGTAGTTGCCCGCGCTAAAGTGTTACGCGCTAGAGTGCCGTGTGTGCAGTACCGGAGCCTGGCGCCAGGGGGCAGTCACGGTTTCACTGGGTCGGGGCAGCCTTACAGTACATACAGTCTTCAACGCATCGCTGCGAATTTAAGATAACCTCGTTTTAAAACAGTCGGCGATCCAATTAATCTGCGCACGCACGTGCACGCGCGCGCACACACACACACACACTGTTCCTCTGTCTGACACATTTATCAATGAAGTCTAAAAATGTAACTCCGAGGACTTTAGTGAATAGAACTTACATAAATGCTCACGTCACTGAATTACATCACACACCGTCATCCTGTTGGTCACAATGGCAGTGAATGGGGGAGGGTGTGTGTGTGTGTGTGTGTGTGTGCGTGTCCGCTGGCTGGAGGGAGAAGTCTGTTTGAGTGTGTAAACTGTGTAAAGCAGTGCATCATCATTTGCTCTATAACACATCTACTCAAAACACATGGAGACAGGCAACTGAACATTGTGTAACTCTCTCTCTCTCCCTGTTTCTCTATGTCTCTCTCTCTCAACTTTAGGTTTTGGCAAATGTCATTAATGACTTTGAAAAAAAAAAACATGATTTGATTTTTTTTCAAGCTGAAACTACAGCTGCGCGCTCACAGCCACGACTATTATCTAAGAAATGCGTTGTGTAATTGCCCACACGTTCATCTACCCGGCATGTTTTGCTCGGCGGGTTTGATAATGGGCTTAACTACCACCTATCAGTGTGGATGTTACGGCTAAATTAAATAAATCAGGGCAAGTTGATGGCCTGTTGTGCTTTAATCAAAGCACTGCTGGGTGTCACGCAAAACAAAAGGCAGCCCATTCCACAAAATATCCTCAAACAATGCCCCCCATATTGATTTCAGATTTGAGGTTTTCGGCAGCTTCTCCGTTTTGTTTGCGCCCGTAAACACACACACACACACACACACACACACACACAATGCCCACAGCGCGTCAAACACCCCCTGGTGGACGGCTGCAGCGGCGGAGTCCCGTCTTCGCTCTGCTCTCACGTGCACTGAGGGCGGGTGGACCAGAGCTTCGCTTTCAGCGTCGTTCAACAACTTTTATTTTGATAAGTCAAAAGTGTCATCTCAACCACACGTGGTGTTTGGTCGTGGCTCTGCCCACGTGGGCTCTAAGCGATGTCTTCAGCGTGCTGTTGTTGTTGTCTGCATCCCGACGTGAGGTTAAACACCGACCAGGCGCGCGTCCCCGCAGAGGCCTGTGTTGGAGGGACGGTCTGCCTTTTAATTGTGCGGCCATAATCAGCGAGCGCGCACTTAAAGCTGCCTCATTATAATCCCAGCCCGACCATCACCGCGCTCCGCCAGGGCTCCGCAAGACGAGATGCTCTTTTTTCTTATGATGAATAAAATTAAGCACTTCCTCCCTCTCTCTCCACCCCTCTCTCTCTCTCCACCCCTCTCTCTCTCTCTCCACCCCTCTCTCTCTCTCCACCCCTCTCTCTCCTGCTCTCTCCACCTGTCTCTCTCTCTACCTCTCTCTCTATAGCCCCCTCTCTCCACCCCCTTCTACCTTTCTCTACCCCCCTCTCTCCCCCTCTCTCCCCCCACCCTCCTCTCTATGTTTCCCCCCTCTTTCCCCCTCTCTCCCTCCACCCTCCTCTCTATGTTTCCCCCCTCTCTCCCCCTCTCAATCCCTCTACCTCTTTCTCCCTCTACCCCCTCCCTCTCTGCCCCCCTCCCCCCCCTCTCCCTCCCTCACTCTCTCTCCCCCTCTCTCTTCCCCCTCTCTCTACCTCTACCTCTCCCATCCTCTCTCTCTCCCTCCCTCCTCTCTCCCACTCTCTCTCTCTCTCTACCTCTCTCCCCTCTCTCTCTACCTCTACCTCCCCCTTCTCTCTCTCCCCCCTCTCTCTCTACCTCTACCTCCCCTCTCTCTACCTCTCTCCCCCCTCTCTCTCTACCTCTACCTCTCTCCCCCCTCTCTCTACCTCTACCTCTCTCCCCTCTCTCTACCTCTCCCATCCTCTCCCTCTCTCTCTCCCTCCTCCCTCTCTCCCACTCTCTCTCTCTACCTCTCTCCCTTCTCTCTCTCTACCTCTACCTCCCCCTTCTCTCTCTCTCTCCCCTCTCTCTACCTCTCTCCCTCCCTCTCTTTCCCCCCCTCTCTACCTCTCTCGCTTCTCTCTACCTCTCTCCCTCCCTCTCTCTCTCGCTTCTCTCTACCTCTCTCCCTCCCTCTCCCCCCCCCTCTCTATAAAGCCTCAACAGCTGATCTGCTCCCCCAGACAAACGCATCTCTTCTCGCTCCTGTCGGAGGAGGACAGACAGCTGGAGGACAGACGGCTGGAGGACAGACGGCTGGAGGACAGACAGCTGGAGGACAGACCGGAGGAGGACAGACGGCTGGAGGACAGACCGGAGGAGGACAGACCGCCTCCCGGCCACCGTTGGGCGGACCGCAGGGGGGACCTTCCGGGCCGCGGACCCGCCGGGGGATCCCGAGTGTTCGGACAAAGTTGTCGCCGTCCTCCGGTGCCGTCCATCCCGGGCTCGCGAGGCTCGCGCGGGCTGGAGCTGTCCGGTGCTGACGCCGCGAGCACGTCGGGAGGCGCGCGGCGAGCGGGAGCTGTCCACGCGCTGAGCGGACAAATAAAAGAGCCATCAAAGCGGCAGCATCAAAGCCCGCGCTCGTCGCTCTTTGATCCCCGTTTGAAGGCGGCTTTCAGCGGCGGAGCAGCGCGGGCGTCCCGGCGACTTTGGACGGCTCCCCCGGGGTTAACATGACTCTTTTCTGCTTACGAGGCACTTTGTCCGCGGGGAGCGAACGCGTCTTCAGGAGCTGAGACAAAGGACGTTCGCGAGGACGCTTTGGTCCCTTGAAGTGACAAAAGTGGGCGAGAAGCCGGGGAGCGGAGCCCGCGTCGGTTGTCTGTCGAGGGGGGGGCCCGGAGCCGCCGCCGCCGCCGCCGCCGTCCCACCATGCCTCGCTCCTTCTTGGTGAAGAAAGTGAAACTGGACGATTTTTCGGCCGCGGACCTGGAGAGCTCGTACGGGCAGAGCAGGCGAGAGGAACTCAGCCTGAGGTTCCACCACCACGAGAAAGGTGAGTCGGCCGCCTGCCCGTGCACGCCGTGCGCGCACGCACGCACGCCCGCGCCGTGCGGGAGGATTCTTTATGCCGAGATGTGAAGCATTAGTCATGACTGTAGCTGAAGGATGAGGGGGGAAAAAAGGCGTTTAAGGGTCAGACTCGGGTCACGATGCAGGAACACACCAGTCAAGGAAGAAGATGGCAATTTCTTAAAAAGCTGGTTTCTCCGATGCTGGTATGTGCGGGGGAATGTTGCAGAAACTAATGACGTGATTTGAGGAGATTATTGTGTCATAAGCCGGCCCCCGAGGAGGTAAACTAATTCAGCCTGGATGCAAAATACAACGTTTACTGTTCTGCCTCTTATGTCATTATCATGAAACAGTGATCAAAACTATGTGAGTTTGTTTGTTCAAGTGTGAAATCTGATTTGTTTTCCTCACAAGAGCAAACTCTCTGAATAAATTTCATGTTTCATGCTGAGCCACCGTGAAAAGCGTCTCATGAAACACTGAAAAAAAAGGCTCAGTTACTCAGCTACATCGGCTTTTCCACTCAATTTTCAACCTGAAAAGAATTGAGGTCATAGAGTAAGTCTGTTTTTCATCCACTGAGCTTCCACTGTTCAATAACAACACAAGTTGCTTGTACCAAACACAAAAATCACTGCTCAAAAAAAAAAAAAAATACTGAAGGTGGATGCTAATTTCCAGGAAGCTGAAGAGCTCTCTGCTAAATGATTCTCCTGATGAATTATGTCACCTCCAGCATACACGCAGGGAGAATCTCTGCTGTTCTCTAAAGTAAATTATTCAAATTGGGTTGTTTCCAGCAACTCCAGCCTCTCTAAGATATCAGCAATATTGCAGAGCTCCATCAATTCTAAATGGTTCCCACACACCTTAATCCATAAATACAATACCGAGGAGTCAGGGAGAACATGTCAAACAACTATTGATGTTTTACCATCGCCGGTCTTTCATGCATTAACGAAAGTACGCAGCAAAAAATAGTCCCAATCCCACGTGATCTGTTCTCTGATCCTTTCACATCACTGTCGTTGTCTGCTCCTGAAAAACTTGGTTTCCAAGACAAAAGAATACATTCTGCTGACGGCGTAAATGAAGCACGGCTTCAAAGTGGAGCCGGAGCTGTTGCAGCAGAGCAGGAGAGCGGTTGGCGCAGGCCGCCGTACCAAGGTCAAATGTTAGCCCGAGCGATCCCAGGTGCCGTGACGACAGCGAACACGGGGGCACGCAGCAGCAGCAGTGCGGCAAACATGTAGGGACCGACTCCTCTCCCCTGTTATAAATATAACAGGAGTTTGACTTAAGCCGCTGCAGCTTGTTGCTCACGTGCACGCGTGCTGACACGCACACACAAAACTGTTACCAGTGGAAGAAGAAACATACTCTCGCTGCTGCATTTCTGTCAACTCGGCACATTTCCCAGCCTGCACAGCTGAGTGCACAGCATCACTCACACACACACACACACACACACACACACACGCAGTCCCTCTCCTTCTCTCTCCCGCATACACACTCACGCACGTACACACTCACACAGGAAACGGTGACCTACAAGTGTCCAAAGCACACAAGTGTGTGTCAGTTACTGCTGGTTTAGATCAAAAATTAAATTGTAGCTTGCAGCTTCTGTCTCGTTCTCTCTGTTGTCTTTCCTCTTTTGAATTGGCTGCATTGTAAGGATGGATGAAAGAGCGATGTCTTGGTTTAGCAGGATGGTTTAATCTTTAATAAGCATTTACAAGAGCTATCAGCTGTAATGCCGCTCAAGTGCTCTGGAATACAGACTCAACACAGTGAGACAGAGACAGTCACGGAGCGAGAGGCAAAGACAAACACGGGCATTAACCTGAACAACAGTATTTAAAAGGAACGATCCCTGAAGTTTATTCACGGTTAGGACTAAAGATTAGCAGCTGCAAGATAGAGCATCTTTAAATATTTGTATTTCGATGCTGCTGCCAGTCACACTAGTTAAATTTAACTGGGGAACTTGGCAATAATAATCTCAGCACCTCTGGATTTATCAATCTGATTTATGTGTGCAATTCCAGGGTGAGACATGTTAGACTATAATACTTATTTTTTTTAAAACTTGTTTCGGCTCAGGGAAAATGTTTGTGCCTGCGGCAAAGACAGCAGAGAACAGCCAAACTCCTCGCTCTTGTCGGTCCGCTGGGTGGGCTTCCATCGATGTCTGCTGGCCAACATATCGGACGTTGTGCCGTGCGTTCGGGGGTCAACGTACATCAACATGAGTAGTCAGTCAGCATGTGTGGGAGGCACTTAACATGACCCACCACTATCTTGATCACCAACTGAAAGTGTCAGGAGACAATTTGCCGCCGCACTTCTGCGAGACCAATGACTACCAATGAGACGGCGCGTTCCCTTCACCGTGTCAACCTCCCAGGTTCTTTGCAGAGCAGGCTGACGCCAGCCAGGACATACTTGGTATTCAGTGTTGCTGTAGAACACCAACTTTGGGTTGATGTTGGTAGAGGAATGCCTGCATCTGTCTGCAGGTAAAACCAGAGCACCTGGACTTCTGCTGTCCCTAAAAGATGTTAAAAGAAGGCTTCTTCCCTCTAGAAACGTGTTTTTACAGACTGACTGTGAGGTCATTAACCGAACTACGATGGCTGGGTGCTGTGGGTGGTTGTCTTCAGGTTATAGTCGCGAAGAAGCCCTTCATGTGTAGCCCTCAGCCGCTCCGTCCTGCTGAGGGTCAGGGTCAGATTGGCTATTCCAGACCGGTGACCCTTACTGCAGCACCCTCATCTGGCTCATAAAAGATATGACAACCATGAAGTCCATGGCTGGCTGCATAGCAGGCAGGACTGTCTGGTGAAATAATCCTTATGTGGTCAGAGAGGTGTCAGAATGCATCAACTAACGTCTGTGGTTATGGATGACACCTACTCAGCCAGTGGAGATGTTCCTGGCCCACCAGTATGAGTCTATTACTGCACTGGGATGGAGTGAGAGAGAGAGAGACTGCAGCATCTTGAAAGCTGAGTCTGCTCTGACTAAAGCTAATAAGGGTTCAAAACAAGCTCTTGGTCATGTTTTAAAAGCATTTACTCATGCTCTATAAAACAAGACACACACATAAAGGGCACACGCACAAGCCGGGCACCTTGTTCCAGAGTGCAATGATTGAATATTCATGATTCATGATTTTTCTCCCAACATTTTCTCCAGCCTGCCTCTTATGTTTTCGTCCTTTCTCTGCACCTATACTCCCTCAAACATTTAAAATCACCGTTAGAGCTTTAAATACCGTCGTCAAACCACCTGACCACAAACCCTATACACCCCTATTTTCTTGCAGCATGATTCTTTCTTTTCTGCTGTCTCTTCCAGGGCATCCTTTCCTCTGTCTACCCATCTCTTGTTCTCATCACGATATCGATCATCTTCTGAGCTTTTCTCAGAACTGCATCATGAAATGATATTACCAGCAACAGTATCTCCTCCGCTGCCTTTGTCTAAATGCTTGCAGAGTGCTAATTGAAATGGAGAGCTATTGATCGGCATAGATCCACAGGAGTCATGGCTGTGGGAGCGAAGCGAGCAGCCTCTCTTTGTGTCATTCGCTGTTCAGCCTGTTGAGTTTGGAGGCCAGTAATAGAAATAATGAGACAGCTGCCGTCATAACACGGCAACAAGTCATTCGACTGATTTGTCAGGAGAGGCACAAAAACACGTAGGTTGATCGGGAGTGTATGAGGCAAACAGGGCGCTCGCACAAATGGGGTGCTATTGAGCAAAGCACTAGACTCCCTGCTGCAGTAATTGAGATGCTCTGGATAGTGAAGTTGACATTTTGACAGCTTGCAAGTGTGACTGTGCAGCTGCAGGCCTGACAGTTGTGTTGTGCAGGAACTGCACTCGCTGCACCTCCCATTATGAAAACTAAAGGTTTCCCAGAGAGCGTAAAGGTATCGCCTACTGGCAGTTTAAAAGAACAACAGACCCTTCTGCCACTTTAAATTTGAGAATTTGTCTGAACCAACAGTATCGAACACAATACCATGCAAGTCTCGTATGAGTGCGCAGGTCGGCCTTAAACTATAATTCGCATGATATTAAGGTGACTCTGGGTGGTCCAGTTGATATTTGAAAACCAGAGACGCCTGACTGTGATCAGCAAAGTATCAGGAGACAACACGTACAGCAGTCCTCCGAATAATAAATCAGCGCTGCAAAATGGCTTCAATTCATGGCCCACAGTTTTCATACTTTTATAAATCTTCTTGTTTTTGAAGAATGGATGGTTTACCTCTTCTTGTGCCTCTCCCTCTCTCTCTTTAGGCTACGTGAGTGATTACCTGAGTCCCTCTCCTTACGAGGATGTCGTGGGAAGTGACTCATCCGTCATCTCTAAAGTGCCCTCCCCTGGCCACCCATCAATTATCTACAGCCGCATCAATGACACGTATTCCGGTATCCACGGGGATATCCACGGGGATTCGGACCAGCCGGACAGCCCTCGCTCTGAGGCCTCGTCGTCGGCCGGTGGATACATTAACGGGGATGCGGCTGTCAGCGAGGGCTACACTGTGGACGCCTTTTTCATCATGGACGGGAGGTCGAGGAGGAGAGCGACGGCGACCCCCCGAGCCGCCCAGAGGCACACCTGCAGCGAGTGTGGAAAAACCTACGCCACGTCCTCCAACCTGAGCCGGCACAAGCAGACCCACAGGAGCCTCGACAGCAAGATGGCCAAGAAGTGCCCCACGTGCGGCAAAGTCTACGTGTCCATGCCCGCCATGGCCATGCACCTGCTGACCCACGACCTGAAGCACAAGTGCGACGTGTGCGGCAAAGCCTTCAGCCGACCCTGGCTGCTGCAAGGCCACATGCGCTCCCACACGGGCGAGAAGCCGTTCGGGTGCGCGCACTGCGGGAAAGCGTTTGCCGACCGCTCGAACCTGCGCGCTCACATGCAGACGCATTCAGCCTTCAAGCACTACAAGTGTAAACGGTGCGACAAGACGTTTGCACTCAAGAGCTACCTGAACAAGCACTACGAGTCGGCCTGCTTCAAGGGAGCTTTCTCCCCAATGAGCTCACTGGGGGAATAAATGACTGGTTGACTGAAGCTCGGTTTTATTTATTTAAATCTCCTCTTTCTTGACAAGATGCCCAGTCTGCCAGAGCGCCACCACGGACATGTAATTAATCTGCAAGAGTCAAGAGGCAAAGCAAAAAAAAAAAAACCCGAACATGGCCATATCCAAACCGTCCCAGCTCTACTTTCACTTCCGCTCCCTCGACTGAGGAAGAATAAAAGCCTTTTGAAGCTCCATTCAGATTGTCACCTGCTTGATATGATATATGTCCCCCTCGGAGGCTTCTTCTGAGTATCTGTGAAGATAAATAAAGCACAGCACATCTAGCTCGACATTTCTGAAGATGCTTACAGTCGATCTATTTATGAGCACACCTTCCACCGTCCTCTTTTCCCCCCAGCACACGCTGAAACACAAGCACAATTCTCCGGCCACTCTCTGTCTTGAATCACACCTTCAGGTTTCTTTTTAAAGTGATTCATTGAATTTCAACGCTCGTAATAACAATCCGGTTTCCTGCTTTTGGTGGAACTGACCTCAGACCGAATCAGTGCGGAGTCAAAATCTCAAAACAGGGATATTTTTCCTTCTCTGGTCACGTTCTGTTGACATGATTCACATTAAACTGTGAAGGAAACACACTGAACCAAGCTGCCATCGGCATGGTAAGCATAGCAAAGCACACCTTTATACTTGGGAACTATTTTTTTAAGACCAATGTCTTAAACGGACACAGATGTGGCGGCTGCTGCAATTTTTTTTTTTTTTTTAACACATTGCAAACAATAGACAGTAAACAGTGGAACATGAGGGTTTTAAGGAGACAAACGAGACTTCCATGTGTAACAAATATCCACCAGTATATTCCATTAGTAGAGTCCGTGACTTCCAGCAACCCAAATCTGACACTAATTTTTACTCCTCAGACATTATAAATGTCTGGATTCTCCTCAAAGGTCAAACCTTCCTCACCAGTCGGACAGTATTTTTTTATTTTTTTTGCCAGCAGATGACCTATGTTTATTATTTTCTATTTATTGCATTGTTTATTTATTATTGCGTGTTTCTAAAGACGTGTTGATTTTGCACTTTATTTGCCAATCTTTTCGTTAGGGTTTTTTTTCGCCTTTGTTGCAAATATGCCAAAGCATTTGACACTTTCTGATTAACCTAGTACCTTTTTTACGTTGATCTGCCACTTTAATTATTAAAGAAAAGACAAAAAAAACAACAAAACAAACAAAAAAATGACTGCATGCAAAAAAGACCAATAATCTAATAATGGAATCTATGCCAATTTTATGAATCTTTAGGATATTTTGCCAAACCTCCTAAATAACCGGCACATAAAGCAACACTTTCTGTCTTGGGCAATATTTTATCCATATCCAAGCAATAATGCATGATTTTTGTTTTACTTTATTTATTTATTTCTTTTTTTTAAAGAAAAGTGACTCATAATCTTTTTTCAACTATCACTATTGTATGTAGTTATGAAAATGACATTTCAGGGAGTTAGCAATCCAAGTTAGTGTTACACATTGAGGGTTGGGTTAAGAGCTCTGAAACGAGAGGATCTGTGACACTGAGGATTTTTTTAAAAGCTTTTTAATGGTAATTTATATTCTTGTTAACGATAAGCTTTGGAATGGCTGTTTGGGCTTCCGCTCACAGGTGGCACGTCTCCTTTATGTGTAGAGCTCGCGGGTTGAGTTGGGACGGGTCCTTTTGTACGTGGTTTATGCACTGCCTGCCTCGTCTTATATTCTAAAATACTGTAGAGAGTAGAAGGTACTAGCGTAGGCCTCTGGTGCTGGAATCTGGATGGGTGTGAGAGAGGATTGTGGCTCGTGTCCCAGGTTTTCATCACCTTTTTATTTGCGCGTGATGAAGAAGAAGACTCCTCTAACGAGCCCTGGGGAACCAGCGAGCTCCCCGTCGTAAGCCTGTCCACATAATCCGTTTTTGTCTTCACGTCAACACTTCACGTCAGCTCACAACGCGCGCGTGAAGATAACAAGATCAATTCTCACCCGCTGCACAGACGGAGGTTGTTCTTCTCTCCATTACATCTGGGTGTTGTCGGGCTTTTGTCACAATCCTGCATGTGTTGCTGATGCCTGCTGAGGAAGAGGAGCAGATGCGTGGTCAATATTTCAGCACCAGAGTACAAGAGCAGTCACTTAGATTCTACTATCAACTACTGTAGCTCCTATAGCCTCAAGATAGTTTACCTGTTCTTATATAGAAGCACTTCCTCTTATAAATTGTATCTTACATTATGTTTTTTGCTCAAAGATAGTAGCACAATAAAAGCGTTTAGATTCAGGTAGACACCGCTTTGTATGTAGAAATAACCGCCTTCTTTTTTTTTTTTTTTTAACAACGATGAATCAGAAATGACGACAGAGACTCTGAAATAGCACCAGATGTGTTACCGTCACATGACAGGAAGATGGTGGGGAACGACGTGTGCTGTGGGTCGCTGTTACAACAGGTTTCTCAACATATTCGTGCAAGAGCATCTTCACCATGCTGTTTTCTGTTTTTTTAAAGAGCGAAATAAAACTTGACTATTTTGTGGCAAGCGGCCTTGTAAATACCCACAGACGTAACTTTGGAGCCGATCATTTCTACATATGTGTACAGAGAGACAGGGATGCCCATGCTGATGATGATGGTGATGATGATGATGGTGATGATGATGATGATGATGATGATGATGATGATGATGATGATGAAGGTGTATTCCTTTTCTGGAGCTTCCAGTTTTTTCTTTTTTCAAGTTCTTCCCCTGAGGTTTATTTTGTGACCTCCAGTGGTGGTTTGTAACGATGTAAAGCACAAATGAAACACTGGGCATTTTATTTCACTTCCTAAATAAAATGAAATAGTTTAAAAATGTGGGGGTTTTTTTCCCTTTTGCACCAAACCATGCTGCACATGTCCCTCGAATCATTTTATATGTAAAAGCATGTGAGCCTTTATATGACCTCAGTGCGAAAAATCTATGAAGTAATAGGTGTGAAATTGTACATGTGATAAAAGTTATTACGTTCAAGGAATCCTTGAACCAGAGTTTTACTATAATCAGTAATTACCAAGTGATCGTAGTCAGAATTCTACAGAGTACCACATTTTCTGCCAGTTCATCACATACTTAAACATGCCAGATTTGACAGTAATTTGATTTTTAATTGATGAAAGAGGACAAATTTAACCATCCAGGGAATCTCAGCATCTAAGCCCAAGGTCAGTTTACACAGAGATCTCTCCCTTCTAACCCAGAGCACACGGTGCACTGACAGTCTCGTGAAGTTCACCTTCACGTGTAAAGTCACTGTATTGATCCCGTATAGAAGCATTAATGATTAGCCGTGAAAAAGCAAATAAGACACCTTTCCTGAAAGCCTATTGATGATTCAGGGTATGAAGAGTTGTGTTGTAAAGTCATTTATAAATGTGTCCCTGTGCTTTCATTAATCAGTAAATAGTTAATTACAGCTTTATTAAATATTCATTAACATGACTTGCCCCCCAGTATATAGAAACGTGCCAGTTTATTGCTTACAGTGTCCCTCCTTCTCTTCCTTTTTGTTTTGCCCTGTAGCGACTGTGCAAAGGTCAAAATTGCCAAGCTACTGTGTGCGTGTGTGTGTGTGTGTGTGTGACTGAGTGACAGTTTAATTGCTTGTGTGAAGTACCATAGATGAATTGGGAAGCTGATGTCAGGGCAATGTCTTTAACCTTGACAACAGGACATATTCACGCGTATGTGTGTGAGCGTGTAACGCCTCAAGATGGAGAAGGATTTTCATGGAAGCATGACAATATAAAACAGCCTTTTGATGACAGTCACATCAGTTCAGCAGTCATAAACGCCAACATCACCAAGAAGATGCAACATTTGAAATCAAAGAAGCGTTTCTGTTAACATTTAGAAATAAAAGTGTCACATGTTCAGTTTGAGTGGAGCCAAAATGTTACTTTATGTTGAGTTCTGTGTACAACTGTGAAGCCCATGGGTTAATAATCCATCCAAACATCCATGCATCCATCCATCATCTATCATCCATCATCATCCATCCATCCATCATCCATCCAACCATCCATTCATCCACACATCATCTATCATCCATCCATCCATCAACATCCATCCATTATCCATCCAAATGATCCATCCATTCATCCACTCATCATCTATCATCCATCCATCAACCACCCATCCATCAACCATCCATCCAAACATCCAGTCATCCACCCATCATCTATCATCCATCCATCCAAACATCCATTCATCCACCCATCATCTATCATCCATCCATCAACCATCCATCCAAACATCCATTCATCCACCCATCATCTATATCCATCATCATCCATCCATCCATCATCCATCCAAACATCCATTCATCCACCCATCATCTATCATCCATCCATCAACCATCCATCCAAACATCCATTCATCCACCCATCATCTATCATCCATCATCTATCATCCATCCATCATCCATCCAAACATCCATTCATCGTTCCATCATCTATCATCCATCCATCAACCACCCATCCATCAACCACCCATCCTAACATCCATTCATCCACCCATCATTTATCATCCATCATCATTCATCCATCCACCCACCCATCATCTATCATCCATCCATCAACCATCCATCCAAACATCCAGTCATCCACCCATCATCTATCATCCATCCATCCAAACATCCATTCATCCACCCATCATCTATTATCCACCCATCAAATATCCATCCAAACATCCATCCATTCATGCTCCTTCATCCATCCATCAACCCACCCACCCATGCATCATCCATCCATACACCCATCAACTATTCATCCATCATTCATTCATCAACATCATCTATCATCCATCCATCCAAACATCCATCCATTCATCATCCATTCCTCATCAACCATCAACCCACTCACCCATTCATCATCTATCCATACACCCATCAACTATTCATCCATCATCCAACCATCATCTATCATCCATCCATCCAAACATCCATTCATCCCTCCTCATCCATCCATCCATCCATCCATCCATTCATCATCCATTCCTCATCCAACCATCAACCCACTCACCCATTCATCATCCATCCATACACCCATCAACTGGTCATGACTGGGACTGGAATCTCTCCCAGCAGTCAGATGAGAGGAGCCCTGGACAGGTCAACAGCATATTGTAGGATGAACACACACACACACACACACACACACATCTAGGGGCAGCCCGCAGCAGGCTCCGGGAGAACATGCAAACTACTGACATAGAGCAGCATGTGGACGTCATTAAATTGGTAACATTAAATAATAAATAGTAACTGATTTTTATATATATTCTACCTAAATATTTTTTGAAATATATATATATATAAAATTGGAGGGATTCAAATGATACATTCATTTGATTTTCCACCCCCACATAAGATCTAAAATTGCATCTGTTCGGGGTGTCTAGTTTATCAAATGTTACTTCTGCATGAGGGAATGGAACATGTAACTGGGTTATTTAAGATTGTCTCTGTAACCAGGCAACTTTGGCTGTACGGAGGAGCACATTGATTGCAGTGGAAATGCTGCCAGTACTTTAACTCTAAAGACGAATGACCTTCTATTAAAAGGTGATTGATTTTCACCTATTGTTCCTAAAGAGATTGATTTTCTTAAACTGCCTTTGGTCCACTAATGATACTAATTCTAACATTCACTGGACCTGAAAAAAGGCTTCCTGGCTATTATAACTGTTACTGTATATACTGTATATAAACTGTATGTGCATGCAGGGGCTTGTGTGTATGCAATAATATTTATTTGTTATACTTTAGTTATTTTAATACTTATATCAATGCATGATATTAATTAACTCTCTAATACCTGTGCAACACAATGCTGAACAGCCTAAACAGTACACATTGACTGTTGTCATGGAAAATCTCGAGTGTAGAATCTCATCCTGTCGCTGAGAGCAAATTAGCATCCTGCTGCTAGAACCTGTAAGAATGGTCATCCCAGTCATCCAGATGAATTAAATTCCATCAGACTGAACTCCAGAGTAAAAATTTGCTACAATGCATAAGCTATCATAAAATAATTAATTTAGACAAAATTATACAAATACGTCGAAGGCTTAAATACACTATGGAGGATATTTTATTTATAGTTCTAAAGCATTTAAATATGCTAATTCCCATTTTCCCATGATGTGTGACCTCTAAGCCATTAGCAGGTGAGGGTTTTTAAATAGTTCATCCACTGTCCCTTTGTAGATTTTTTTTCTTTAAATCATTTATACAGCACGAGGGCTGCAAGACACAGCCTACATACTGAGAATCGCTTGGGAGAAAGATTTGTCAGATCTTTTATAGCAGTTGAAGTAAAAGAATATTGCTTTTGAAAATTACACAATGGGCAGAATGAGTCTGTTTGGGGGAAAATGATTGCTTCCTTGTCTTCAAATTTTTCCTCCCTACACTTTTATGACTCATTATGCTGCCTTAAAGCCATCCGTCACTGACGAAGATCTTCACATGTGCGAGATCCCCCACAGTTAAAAAGTGAAAGCTCATTCACACTAAAGTGGTTTTTACAGTAGGTGCACTGAGGTGATTTGTCTCATATTTATTCATCTCGGGCAACACACGCGTGCGTAAAAGAGTGAGAAAATTGCGCTCTCTGCGTGACGTGGCCAATCTATCATGATGAGGAGCTTTGACTGAGGTTCAGGGGCAGACTCGGAGATAAACGTGTTATATTGGAAATCTGCTTTCACAAATCAGTCACTTCCTTCTTAAAAAAGCCAACAGCATCAGACGGAGGACTAATATTGATGTAACTCAGTTTTAGAGGCAAAGAAGGACCATTAATGTGTCTGAGATGTCCACATGTGCACCAAATTTATGATTTTTTGGGTTTATTCCACCATTCCCTACTGGAGAGACTGTGCTGTAGGCTTGGGTGGGTTTTCTGTAGGTGCAGCTGCTGTAGACCCTGGGTCAAATTTACCTTGTACCATTTGTTTGTACATTTTCAACAAATATGGATATTTATGCCTGGTAATTTCACAGTGTAGTTAAGGAGAGCCTCGGAGGGCGAGCGACTTTCAGTGTATGTGCTTATTTATGTGTGTAAACGGATGAATATTTATATAAGCTTAGAGTGTAATATCACGGTTCACCAATCTGATAGGGAATAAAGAGTATGTTCACACACACAGATACACAAACACATGAACACCTGCAGTGGAGAGGCTGCATATAGCACAATGCACACATTAAAATGCTCCCTCAGACTAGCTGCGTGTAATTAAGTAGCATTTTAAGGAGTGCAGGCACAGAAACATACATTTACAGTGGCAGAAGCCGTGGCTTCCATCAAAAAAGAAAGTTCCAAAGAGAGGGAAAAAAAAGGGAAAAGCGTTTCCACCCAGGTAAGTGGATCAACAACATGTGGGGGTGTTTAGATAATGTAAGGTTCTGATCATGCCTCCCTGTGAGGTCCCTGCACTGGCTCACACACCTCTGCAAACCACACAAAAACACACTTGTCTTTATTACGTATGCACGTCCCCGACTCCAGATGTTTGTTTAACTAGTGCTGTTATGCTGTGCTTGAAAACAAAGCACATGTGTTCAGATCTCTGGTTCATTTTTGGTCTTTTCAGGCTTCGGAGCATCAAATATCTGCTCTGAACAAGAAAAGTTGAAAGGTCAACCAAACTGCAACAACTTATTTCTGCCCTACATAATAAAGCACTGATGAGATGTGTGTGTGTTTATACCACCTGATTAAACATTCCATTAAGTGTGAAACATCACAGTTGGTTAACGGGTCAGTTTGTGTTGTAACCTCAGACCGAACCAAAGATCAGAGACCAGGACAGAAAGACAGGAGGAGGAGGAGACAGGCCAGAGCAAGAGAGACAACGAGACAGAGATGGAGAGCCAGGAGCAGCTTGAGGAGCTCTGAGTGGCTCCTTTTTGAGAATCTGAAACAGCGAAATGAAATCAGAAGTAAACACTCACATCTGCACCTGGATGGTGTTCTGCATGTTATCCTCCACCCTCGTGCAAGGCTTTGATTACAGAAAAACATGTTGCACGTAAGCATGTGCATTTGAGAAGGACACTCACACATAAGAGTGCACATGTACGCACACACACACACACACACCACACACACATACACACACACACACACACACACACACACACACACACACACACACACACACACACACACACACACACACACACACACACACACACACACACACACACACACCACACACACACATACACATACATAACAGCCCCAAACATGAATTAAGCTTCACACATGGTGATAGGTCTTTTAAAGGGGTGTTTCACACCTCATCGCATTTCAATTAGAAGGTAACACACACACGCGCATGCACACACACACACAGTAAGAGAGAGAGAGAGAGAGACAGAGAGAGAGAGACAGAGAGAGAGAGAGAGTCTGACAGTCTGTCCACTGGGTGAAGAAGATTCATTTGGATTCTCATCTCTTACCACTTCCCTCTGCATGTGCCCTTTCTTTTCACTCGTTTTTTTCTATCTCCCCTCTATATGTTCACCCCTCTCTCTCACCCTGACTTTCTCTCCGCATCACAGTGACTGACAGTGGTTTGACCTCGCTGGTTGTCAGGGGAGTCTGAATGGAAAAGTCCTTCTTTGAGTACAAGTCTGCCGAGGACCAACACAATCCTGCAGAAGCCTTTAGCCCGGGAACATGCGAGACACTGGAGACCATATCAGAACGGTGGGACCTTTCATTTTCTAGACAATGCGCCATCATATCTGTCTGAAGTGAAATGAGCTGAATGAAACTAAATCAGCTGTATTTTCTGTCTCGGTCTCAGGGGGTTTTACAGGCCACTTCACGGGAGCGACCACATGGCACGAGTGTTTTGGTTTGTTTAATAGAATATGGGAATAATGAATAGTATATGGTCAGATAACAAATCGACTGGGCCCCTGAGCTGAGGTGGATGCATCAGAGTTTTAACTTGATTTTTGTTCTTTCCAGATGTTTCTCTACTAGAAAAGCCAGCGCTGAATGAAGCCCCTTAAGCCCCTTCCACACTGGCCAAAACACCCATTTAAACAAGCATACTATTGGTTTTAGAACAACATGAACAGAAGATCAGCATTTAGAGCCAGACTGCTTCACTCTGCAATCGACCTGGGTCTTTATCTGCTTGCCTCCACATGCAGTGTTAACTGCTATCCGGGTGCACTTGCCATTCTTGCCAACAGCAAGATGTCATCAAACTAGCGTACCCCACCGATTTTCTTCAGTGGGCAGATGTCAAGGTGAGAGAGCTTCTTGTTGTGTTTGCTCTTGTTATTTTGCTTAACCTTCTTCAGCACTCTTCTTATGAGACCACGTACCTCCTGATGCCGCTCATGACCCTCAACCCTACACTGGATCAATCACGACAAAGCTGTTTGTAACTTTCTTCCACTTTATAAACTTGAAGCATCACAAGAAGCCAAATGCCTTGGTTTGACTACGATGATAGTTTGATGACAGGGCGTTTTGTTGAGTTGGATGCTAACACAGGAAATTAACATTACGCTCAATAAGAGAAAGAAAACAATAAGTTGTGATCAAGATCATTACTAACGAGCTAGTTTTCTTGTACTTTCAGCAGAATAGTCATAAAACCAAGACTTCCATTAGAGGCTACTGCAGTGTGAAGCAAACAGGACGTGCAGATATTCATTTGAGACACCGGATGATTGCCGTAGTGAAAAAAGAGCAACAGCGATCCATGGTGATGGAAGGAAGCAAATGACCCCCGAGTTGTAGGAAACCTGATTTTAAAGCACAACCCCACTTCTTCAGGTTTGGGATATTTCGCCAAGCACCTCCTCATCCTATAACGTGACTGCTACTGCTGACAGCCCGATGTCACATGACTGACGTGCAGGTAAGAGGAAACAGACAGGGTTCATAATGAGGTCAAGTGTGCGCAAAAGTGAGGCCGCAGAAGACGCGCTGGACATAAATGGAATCTCTTCCAATCAGAAAACTATTGTCAGCCCAGGCCCTCGGTCTGAGAGAGTGAGACAGGCGTTGATCCTGACAAGCAAAATTCATTTCACCCTCTACTCACTACAACACATCACTAACACTCTTTCTTCCTTGTGTTCTTATCTTTAAAGTCCATCTTCCTGATATAATTTTGTTTCAGCGAGTGGCAGTGGGGCTCAGCGATCGTGGGACTCTTTGGAACACCTGAAAGCTCAGGTGTTATAGTGATGCACCATATCTTCAAATTGTCTTGTATCATAACAAAAATACTATTTGGTTTTTTTTGTTAAATTGTACTGAGCAATAAATCATTTCCAGGATTTCCAGGCCACTGTATCATATGAAACAACAGTCTATTGCTTCTGCGGCGCTAAGAAATGTATTGGGTTTTTTTTTTCAACAAGAAAAAATACACACCATTTATGGTTGATAATGTTTTTGTTTTTCTTTTACTGTAATCTAGCTCTTTCTCTAATGTGTCTTTTATTGCACCAGCAGAACAAAGCCCTCTGGCACTGTACACACACACACACACACACGCACTGAATCATGATATAGTACATTACCTTTGGCTTAATATGAACATATCACACAGTTTGTAGAAGACAATGACATGCTCAAACATACATCTACTGTAGTCCACACAAATAAATACACATAGATGTCATGGGCGCACCGTAGATGCCGTAAACATCTGTGAAATGCTATGTTGTTTCTTAGTTTCCTGACCATTGTCTACACGGAACAATAACTGCTCCTGTGTTTTCCCTTGGATTATGAGGAAGAGGAGGGATTTTAGCTGCAGGCTTCGAAACCTGCAGACAGATGAAGGAGAAATGTAGAGATGGAGAATGAAGAAGATGGAGGAACTGTAGTAAACCCACATGAGTTCTGCACTAGTAGTGCATAACCTTGAAAGTTTTTTCTTCTTTTTTTTCGCTGATGGGAATTAAGGGATTGCTGGAATGCTACTACACTGATGACCCTAGAGAGAGGAGGTACATGTAACAGATGTGGGAACACTGGAATCTTTGATACCCATCATCTGATCTAAGAAACAACTAATATCTCATTGTTCCAACATTGACAATCGGCAACTGCTTTCACACTTAGAATTTGAGAGGGGATATTTCATCATCGACACTCAAAGTTGGATACCAAGCCCCAATGACAACAAGCCTACATGAAGGACAATAGAGGCTTAACACCAGAGCAGCTGAGCTGAGATGATTGTTACCATGCTCAAAGGAAACTTGGAATGGTATTCGGTCTCAACAAGTGTGGCCGAATGGTAACCACAAGAGGAAGGTTAGTCAGGACTGAGGGAGTCTCTGTGCTGTAGGGAGTCAGTCACAGCTAAAATACCTCCAGAGAGTAAGGCAAGTCCTGAGGACTCAGCTGAATGGAAGGAACAAAGCCCAGGAAACAAAGATCTACATTCTGCCAGTCATCAGATACCCTGCTGGTATAATAAAATAGTGTGGATCGCAGCTCAATATCATATTCCCACAGCAGCAGGGATGAGCCCCGGAGTCTCTGAGCTCTGGTATGAGGGGTCCCTGGTATGAGGGGTCTTTTCCTCCATTCCTCACGAGCTGGTGTGCAGGCAGGGAGTCGAGGCAATTAGTTGGTAAGCACGTGATCAATTAAGAGAGATTAGCTAGTGTGCTAATTGCTCATATGCTTGAACTACTGTGGTGGGGTGTAAAGCTTAGCGCTCACTAAGCCGAGAGGGCAAGGAAAACACCAAAGAAATATGTGAAAAAGCATCCAAGGGCAGGTACCGCCTAGCGACCAAAGCTAAATAAGTTCAGCCTGTGGACACTTTAGTTAGCTGGCCTCGGACAGAGAAAGGCTTCAAGTGAGGAGAGGTGTTTGAATGAGGTGCTACCATCCACATGGGCTATTTAAGGTAGGGTGCTTTACCTGACGAGGATGGATACGTTCAACAGCCAATAAGGAGTGGCGTAATGAGATACTTGCTGATGAGGGCTGCTGAGAGGCATGCATCCCATAGTGAGACATTGAGCGAAATTTTTCGAAAGAGAGCAAAAGGTGAATTTAGAGTTTGAGTTCAAATATATATGTATTACAGCTTATTGACAATTGCACACTTATGGCAGGCAAAAAAAGAAAACCAAACATGGAAGATAACTACCTCCTGTCACCATATATAATGGAAAATAATATAGATAATAAATAAATACATATACCATATATATTTCCATATATATTATGGAAAATAATGTTTATTATTTATCATATATTTCAAGCAAAAATCAAAAGGTGAAATTTTAAACTTTTAGAGAGAATTTCCTGAGATCAAATATATCCATCCAACAAAGCCTTAATTAACTGATGTGCTTTCACCAGATTTGTAATTTTAAAAAATACATTTAAATGGAGTAGATACATATATTGGGCACATATATTGGGTTTAAATATATTGCAGTATATTGTTCATCAGACAAATATGGCAGGTGAAAAAAGTAAACCAAAAAAGGAAGACAACTACCCCCCAGTAGCCATATATAATGGCAGGTGGTTAAAATACCCAAACAAACCGCTCAAAGAATCACGAGCACAGAAAAGACACTTTGCTAATAGAAAGGATTACCAAAAAACCATCTCTCAAATTTTTAGCGCATACAAAGATGAAGAACAACATCAAGAACAAGAAAGGAAAAAAATAAAGGCAGAGAAAGAGGAGGCCAGAGAAGCTGAAGATAAACAGAAACGCATCCATATCATTCTTAACCCCAAAGAAATGGTCAAGGATAGACAGAAGATGCAACAGATTGCTTATGATCACCTGGCAGCAATCAAGGAGGAGGAGGTATATCATGAAGCTCAACAGGAGCAGAAGAGACACGCCCGGGCAGCACAAAGGGACGTGGCCGTAGAGGGTCAGAGGAAAAATAGAATGGAAGAGCAGAGGGCTGCAGTGGCTGAGACCAGAAACTTTAATGCATACATGGTGGAGAAAAAGAGGCAGCAAGACCGGTGGGACAAGCACACCAGACATGACTGGGTTGTGGACGATACCAAGCTTCTAGAAGCTAAGAAAAAGGAAGATGAGCGGTCTGCAGTGGTGAAGGACAAAACCCCACTCCCGAAGAGGGAAACAGGTCCGCCTAAGCTGCTGAGGAAAAAGCCAGAGTGTGAGGTCCTAAAGGAGACTAACATTCTGTACTGGGATGAGCAGAAATGCTCCAGAAACAAGAAGAGACGCCAATGAAATGAAATCTTGTACAATGATAATATATTATAAACCACAAGTGTTTCTTGGCTAACACAACAACTTTTGTTTCATTTTCTATACAAAAGGTTTGTAAAGACTGTAATTGCTGATATTCTTGAAAGAGAAGTAAAATTTTAAAATGGAGGGGGGGGATGTAATATATATAGAGTGTGTGTGTGTGAGACAGGGAGAGATGGGATATTGTTTTTGGGGTGATTTTTAAAAGTTTTTGTCAACAGCAGGGCATGTTAATACCAGTGGCACTTTCATGTTGATTTTGTCAATCATCAACAGATCAGTTGGCGTGGGAGCGGCGTACAGACATCCTTCACACAACTGACCATGGTGATTTCATAAGGTGGAAGAGAGGTGGGTTTACACTATTAGCCTCCAATGGTGACGACATCACTGGGGAAGAATCAAAACCTCGTATCAAATGACAAAACAGCCACTTTCAAACTCCAGATTTTCAGGTAGGTTTCAACTGAAGTCCAACAGGTAAGTGTGACGACTCCTTAAAATGATACTTTCCTGAGCCAGAGAGGTGGTTGAGGACCCCAAAGTTATAGGTTTTTATTTTTCATACAGTTAAATACAGTTACCTTGTCTCCAACATACTTCATGGCTCCATTTATCCACTGTGTCTGTCATTTCCTCTTTGACACCAGACTACCATGAACCCAGCCCCAGCTTCTTGCATTATAAACCCTCTGGCACTTTAAAATAGGACTATTCTGACTTAAATAAAACTTGTTTACTGAAATCTTAATAATTTGTTCATGAAACTCAAACAATATGAGTGAGGAACCCATTTGGGTTTAAAAAAGTGTACAAAAATATAAACTGGACTCTAACCGGGCGGCACGGTGGTGTGGTGGTTAGCACTGTCACCTCACAGCAAGAAGACTGGGGACTTTCTGTGTGGAATTTGCATGTTCTACCTGTGTTTGCGCGGGTTCTCTCCGGATACTCCGGCTTCCTCCCACAGTCCAAAGACATGCATGATTGGGGTTAGGCTAATTGGAAACTCTAAGTTGTCCGTAGGTGTTGTTTGTTTCTGTGTTGGCCCTGCGATGGTGACCAGTCCAGGGTGTACCCTGCCTCCGCCCATTGCTCCGCCCCCCGTGACCCTCAGTGTAGGAACAAGCAGTAGAAGATGGATGGACTCTAACCATTTTATCACGGGGGTACACCATTTTTATTACACTACACTACACAAAGCTAAATCGTCAAAGCTAATTAGCGTTAATGTTATGTCGCGTTCTAGCATTAGCCAGCGAGTGTATGGGGGGCTGGATCACACCGGCTGGTTCAAACATGAGACTTTTCACTCTTGAAGGTTTAGAAATCAAGATAAGACCAAGGTGGAGTGAGCCGAGACGGGTTCCAGTTTCACACCGTCCACCAGGAAGCCTCCAATTGTAGCATGTTACACCCCATTGTGAGAGTAATCTAACTTACACAATCTCTTAATTAGAAAAAAATTAAAATAAAGTGTCATCGTGAGCAGCCAGTTGATGTACATCATTTACAGTTTCCAAAGTATTTCATAATTAAATAGAAACGTTTGAAGTAATTATTTTGGAATTTGAAAACATAGCTTTCAGTCTGGAGCTCCTGGAACAGCCTTCCTCTCTTGTTACATTGTGGAAGCAAGATTGTGATTGTTTTTCTGTTTTGCCTGTTTGTTACAGATTGAAAAAAGACAACAGACATCGATGCAGTGGAATTGTAAGTATCTACGTTAACATGTGAAAAGCAATTGCAGCTTCTCAAACTTTATAGACAGAAACACGGTGATGACAAGAGAGCATTACCACTGCCATGTCTCATAATGATTGCTCCTGCACATTTAAATCTTTCAATGCATTGAAGGTGCATTTGTCAAGAGCACATTGATTGAGCAAAGATCATCTCACTGATGCCAGGAAAAATATGTTCCAGTGTCAACATTTGTGTACACATATCCACATAAGTCACTCACTCATGCACACAGTCAGTTACTCACTCACTCTCCAATGCACATGTCTTACTTTTCTCATCATTCATAGCATTGTGATGCAATGGCAGACCACACATATATGGTGGAGAAAAAGAGGCACCAAGACCCGTAAAAGATGCAAATCAGACATGACTGGGTTGTGGACAAGGACAAGCTTCTAGAAGCTGAGGAAGAGGAAGAAGAGTGCAGTGGTGGATGATAAAAACCCACTCCTGAAGGTGAAAACTGTCATGGTTCTGTGCTTTTTATGCTCGACAGGTCTGATCGTGGTAACCTCGCCCCCTCCACAGGTCAGGCGGTGGCAGAGGGTGTGGTTGGCTCCCAGTAGCTGACGAGGAACACCTGTTCCCGATTTGCTCGTCAGCTGCTGCTCAAGAGGCCTGGCCCTCTCGGAGAAGAGTGCCAGATAATTCCGCCCTGTTCCCGTGATGGGACCAACTAGTTTTTCCTCAGCTGCCTGTTCCTTGTGTTAGTGGATTTTTCTGGTAATTTAGCCCAGCTGTTTTTTGTAATCTTCACTCACTTGAGTCCTTTGTGTGGGCAATAAAACGTGGATCTTTACACGAGTGTCGGTCTCTGCTCCTTGGGGTCCAAACTCGAGCTACCCCTTAATAGAAACAGGTCCACCTAAGCTGCTGAGGAAAAAGCCAGAGTGTGAGGTCCTAAAGGAGACTAATATTTTCTACTGGGATGAGCAGAAATGCTCCAGAAACAAGAAGAGATGTCTTGTCCTGTTATTTAGGGGTGAAGTACAATATTGTTACGAGTAAACATGTAGGTTCCAGCACATGTTGAATATGAGAGTCATGAATTCACAGACACATATGCCAAGAGTGCCGAAAGAAAAGAACAAATATGAGTGGTTGTAACATAAAATAAAAAGAGATTAAAAGTATTAAATCAGTGATGAGGAAAAAATGGCAGAAGCCATGGGACAGAGACAGTAGGGGTCAAGAGTTTTACAGTATCAAAAAGAATCCTGGAGAAATGAGAGTTACTGGAGCAACAAAGAAAATGACATCTTATCGTGACTGAGGTTTGGGCATAAAGGGTAAAACAACACACTTTGGATAATAGAGCTTTTGAGTAAGTATGAGGTATAAGAAACAGTAGAACATATCCTCTTCTAGTGTCCAAAATATCAGACAAACAAACACACTGAACCTACTAATCAGACTCTTTCAGGGTCATGGTTGTGTTAGTTTTTGGAAAAATTGAGTTTTGAGCTCAAGACGTCAACCAATGCTGCTGTTACATAAACTAAAAAATAATGTGCTATGTTCCACCAGCAAAATGGAAAAAAATACATATCCATCCATCCATCCATCATCTTCTTCAATTTATTCTTCCACAGAGGGTCATGGGAGGACTGGAGCTTATCCCAGAACATGGGGCGAACATGGACCCGACACCAGTCAGTTGCAGGGCTGACACACATAGACAAACAACCATTCACTCCTATGGGCAATTTAGAGTGATCAATTAACCTAATCCCCAAGTTGTGGATGTCTTTGGACTGTGGTAGGAAGCTAAGTAGACAAATATTATGGAAAATAATGCATTTATTATTTATCATATAGTTCAAGAAATAAATCAAAGGGGACTTTAGAGTTTGAATCTCCTGAGATCAAATATATCCATCCCTCAAAGCCTTAATTAACGGATGTGCTTTGATCAGATTTGTAATTTTAAAAAATACATTTAAATGGAGTAGATACATATATTGGGCACATATATTGGGTTTAAATATATTGCAGTATATTGTTCATCATACAATGATGGCAGGTGAAAAAAGTAAACCAAAAAAGGAAGACAACTACCCCACAGTAGCCATATATAATGGCAGGTGGTTAAAATACCCAAACAAACCGCTCAAAGAATCACGAGCACAGAAAAGACACTTTGCTAATAGAAAGGATTACCAACAAACCATCTCTCAAGTTTTTAGCGCATATAAAGATGAAGAACAACATCAAGAACAAGTAAGGATAAAAATAAAGGCAGAGAAAGAGAAGGAGGCGAGAGAAACTGAAGATAAACAGAAACGCATCCATATCATTCTTAACCCCAAAGAAATGGTCAAGAATAGACAGAAGATGCAACAGATTGCTTATGATCACCTGGCAGCAATCAAGGAGGAGGAGGTATATCGTGAAGCTCAACAGGAGCAGAAGAGACACGCCCGGGCAGCACAAAGGGACGTGGCCGTAGAGGGTCAGAGGAAAAAGAGAATGGAAGAGCAGAGGGCTGCAGTGGCTGAGACCAGAAACTTTAATGCATACATGGTGGAGAAAAAGAGGCAGCAAGACCGGTGGGACAAGCACACCAGACATGACTGGGTTGTGGACGATACCAAGCTTCTAGAAGCTAAGAAAAAGGAAGATGAGTGGTCTGCAGTGGTGAAGGACAAAACCCCGCTCCTGAAGAGGGAAACAGGTCCGCCTAAGCTGCTGAGGAAAAAGCCAGAGTGTGAGGTCCTAAAGGAGACTAACATTCTGTACTGGGATGAGCAGAAATGCTCCAGAAACAAGAAGAGACGCCAATGAAATGAAATCTTGTACAATGATAATATATTATAAACCACAAGTGTTTCTTGGCTAACACAACAACTTTTGTTTCATTTTCTATACAAAAAGTTTGTAAAGACTGTAATTGCTGATATTCTTGAAAGAGAAGTAAAATATTCAAATGGGGGGGGTTGTAATGTATAGAGTGTGTGTGAGAGAGGGAGAGATGGGATATTGTTTTTGGGGTGATTTTTAAAAGTTTTTGTCAACAGCAGGGCATGTTAATACCAGTGGCACTTTCATGATTTTGTCAATCATCAACAGATCAGTTGCCGTGGGAGCGGCGTACAGACATCCTTCACACAACTGACCATGGTGATTTCATAAGGTGGAAGAGAGGTGGGTTTACACTATTAGCCTCCAATGGTGACAACATCACTGGAGAAGAATCAAAACCTCGTATCAAATGACAAAACAGCCACTTTCAAACTCCAGATTTTCAGGTAGGTTTCAACTGAAGTCCAACAGGTAAGTGTGACGACTCCTTAAAATGATACTTTCCTGAGCCAGAGAGGTGGTTGAGGACCCCAAAGTTATAGGTTTTTATTTTTCATACAGTTAAATACAGTTACCTTGTCTCCAACGTACTTCATGGCTCCATTTATCCACTGTGTCTGTCATTTCCTCTTTGACACCAGACTACCATGAACCCAGCCCCAGCTTCTTGCATTATAAACCCTCTGGCACTTTAAAATAGGACTATTCTGACTTAAATAAAACTTGTTTACTGAAATAATTTGTTCATGAAACTCAAATGATATGAGTGAGGAACCCATCTGGGTTTAAAAAAAGTGTACAACTAAATTATTTTGAGTAAACTGGACTCTAACCGTTTTATCACGGGGGTTGAAGCTAACGGTCAGGACTGCGCATGCGCAGTAGAGCTGCGCGGGAGAAAACTGCTGAGTCATGATGCTGATGTTGGAGGACTCGTTTCTCCTCACAAGGGCAGTTATATCTTTAATACATCTCTCAAGTGACGTTAATATTCACATTTGTTGTAGGGTACACCATTTTCCACGTCAAAATCAAACTCTTTAGACACTACACAAAAGCTAAATCGTCGAAGCTAATTAGCGTTAATGTTATGTAGCGTTCTGGCATTAGCCAGCGAGTGTAGGGGGGCTGGATCACACCGGCTGGTTCAAACATGAGACTTTTCACTCACACACTGAAGGTTTAGAAATCAAGATAAGACCAAGGTGGAGTGAGATGAGACGGGTTCCGGCTTCACATTGTCCACCAGGAAGCCTCCAATTGTAGCATGTCACACCCCATTGTGAGGGTATTCTAATTTGCAGAATCTCTTAATTAGAAAAAAAAATAAGTTTGGCTGCAGACGAGACATATATGGTGGAGAAAAAGAGGCACCAAGACCCATGGAACAACATTGAGAACAAGAAAGGGAAAAAAATAAAGGCAGAGAAAGAGAAGGAGGCCAGAGAAGTTGACGGAAAACAGGAACATTTCAATATATTTCTTAAACCCAAAGAAATTGTCAAGTATAGACAGAGGATTCAACAGATTGCTCATGCTAACCTGGCAGCAATAAAGGAGGAGGAGCTATTTCATGAAGCTCAACAGGAGCAGAAGAGACACGCCCGGGCAGCACAAAAGGACGTGTCCATAGAGCAGACCTGGGCATCATACAGCCCACGGGCCACATCCGGCCCACCCGATGACTCTGTTTGGCCCGCAGGGATGATGTAAGTGGCTTCTGTGTCATTTGTTTTGTAAGTATTCTAAAAAAGCTTGCTTTGATAGACGTGGTGTGCATGGGAAAAAAAAAAACTCCTGTTTAATTTTTGATTTTATTTTTCTCATCATCCATAGCATTGTGGTGCAATGGAAGACTACATGTATATGGTGGAGAAAAAGAGGCACCAAGACCCGTAAAAGAAGCAAACCAGACATGACATGACTGGGATGTGGACAAGGACAACCTTGTGGAAGTTAAGAAAGAGGAAGAGGAGTGCAGTGGTGGATGATAAAAACCCACTCCTGAAGGTGGAAATGGGTCCACCTAAGCTGCTGAGGAAAAAGCCAGAGTGTGAGGTCCTAAAGGAACATACTGTACTGGGATGAGCAGAAATGCTCCAGAAACAAGAAGAGCTTCATTGGCAACATTTCTTTTTATTTAGGGGTGAAGTACAATAACAACATTGTTACAAGTGAACGTGAGTGTGTTTGTGTTCTTTGGGTATGCGTGTCATGTGTGCGTGCACAAGAGGAATGTGTCAAAGCCCCAGAGGTTGATATTTGGAGATTTAATGTCAGGAAATGAAAAAAAAAAGTCTTTCTTTCAGCCTTGATTCTCTATTGGAGTACACCATGACTTTATCTTTGAACCTGTTTATTTTTGCACAGTGGGATAGTTTATATGTTAATCTCTTAATTGAATAACCTGCCTTAATTTGTTATCTGAGTGAGTCAACAGTAATTGGTGGGGTTCATATGCTGCTGAATCATGATCACACTCCAACGTGCCAAGATCCTTTGAATCCTAAATATTGTGACTCGAATGACTTTCAAGGATTTGGAGACAGGAGTTCAATTCATGTATTGATGGCTGGAGCAGTTGGCAAGGAGGGAAGTTTATGCAGATTTAAGTAACTGAGGTCAGAGAATTTGTAAGGTGTGCCCGCTTTATTAAAAATCCACACCCTCCTCAGCACTGCGCTAAACAAAAATAACTGTCAGAAAGAGATGAAAAGTAGAAATAAGAAAAGACAAAGTAGAATATATTTATTATGGAAAATAATGCATTTATTATTTATCACATATTTCAAGCAATAAATCAAAAGGTGAATTTAGAGTTTGAATCTCCTGAGATCAAATATATCCATCCAGCAAAGCCTTAATTAACTGATGTGCTTTCACCAGATTTGTAATTAAAAATAATATATTTAAATGGAGTACATACATATATTGGGTGCATATATTGGGTTTAAATATATTGCAGTATATTGTTCATCATACAATTATGGCAGGTGAAAAAAGTAAACCAAAAAAGGAAGATAACTACCCCCCAGTAGCCATATATAATGGCAGGTGGTTAAAATACCCAAACAAACCGCTCAAAGAATCACGAGCACAGAAAAGACACTTTGCTAATAGAAAGGATTACCAACAAACCATCTCTCAAGTTTTTAGCGCATACAAAGATGAAGAACAACATCAAGAACAAGTAAGGATAAAAATAAAGGCAGAGAAAGAGAAGGAGACCAGAGAAGCTGATGATAAACAGCAACGCATCCATATCATTCTTAACCCCAAAGAAATGGTCAAGAATAGACAGAAGATGCAACAGATTGCTTATGATCACCTGGCAGCAATCAAGGAGGAGGAGGTATATCATGAAGCTCAACAGGAGCAGAAGAGACACGCCCGGGCAGCACAAAGGGACGTGGCCGTAGAGGGTCAGAGGAAAAAGAGAATGGAAGAGCAGAGGGCTGCAGTGGCTGAGACCAGAAACTTTAATGCATACATGGTGGAGAAAAAGAGGCAGCAAGACCGGTGGGACAAGCACACCAGACATGACTGGGTTGTGGACGATACCAAGCTTCTAGAAGCTAAGAAAAAGGAAGATGAGCGGTCTGCAGTGGTGAAGGACAAAACCCCACTCCTGAAGAGGGAAACAGGTCCGCCTAAGCTGCTGAGGAAAAAGCCAGAGTGTGAGGTCCTAAAGGAGACTAACATTCTGTACTGGGATGAGCAGAAATGCTCCAGAAACAAGAAGAGACGCCAATGAAATGAAATCTTATACAATGATAATATATTATAATATGTTTCTTGGCTAACACAACAACTCTTGTTTCATTTTCTATACAAAAGGTTTGTAAAGACTGTAATTGCTGATATTCTTGAAAGAGAAGTAAAATATTAAAATGGAGGGGGGATGTAATATATATAGAGTGTGTGTGTGAGACAGGGAGAGATGGGATATTGTTTTTGGGGTGATTTTTAAAAGTTTTTGTCAACAGCAGGGCATGTTAATACCAGTGGCACTTTCATGATTTTGTCAATCATCAACAGATCAGTTGGCGTGGGAGCGGCGTACAGACATCCTTCACACAACTGACCATGGTAATTTCATAAGGTGGAAGAGAGGTGGGTTTACACTATTAGCCTCCAATAGTGACGACATCACTGGGGAAGAATCAAAACCTCGTATCAAATAACAAAACAGCCACTTTCAAACTCCAGATTTTCAGGTAGGTTTCAACTGAAGTCCAACAGGTAAGTGTGACGACTCCTTAAAATGATACTTTCCTGAGCCAGAGAGGTGGTTGAGGACCCCAAAGTTATAGGTTTTTATTTTTCATACAGTTAAATACAGTTACCTTGTCTCCAACGTACTTCATGGCTCCATTTATCCACTGTGTCTGTCATTTCCTCTTTGACACCAGACTACCATGAACCCAGCCCCAGCTTCTTGCATTATAAACCCTCTGGCACTCAGTGGGTTACATTACATTCGTACTACAGAGTTTAAGACAAAAAAAAATCATGTTCTCAAAGTGACTCTGTCCAAAAAAATCAAGCAAAAAAGAGAGATTAAGGGACAGAGAGAGAGGAAGACTAAGCAGAAAAAGGACAGACTGAAGTCATTCAAGCATTTCTTCTGCCTGAATAATCCCAGTTTTGTCCAAATTTAGTTGAATATGTTGGAACATCCAGTCCTTGACATCAGAAGGAAAGTCATGGGAAAAAAATAAAAAACTGACTAGTACCCTCGATGCATCCCTTTGTTAATTCCTGTCTCTGCTGCATTATTCTGTTCTTTTACAGCACTCTGATTTTCCCACTATAATTTAAGGAATATAGTTTGTTTAATTAAAGCTTAACATTCCGAATAATAGCGCCATGTTTATGACAGCACCAAATCCACACATGCAGGTCTTTAATGATTTACTAAAGGACATTCATTATTCATTTTAGTAATTTTTTTACAGCCCTCAATACCTGTCTAATGCCACACATGAAGTCAAATATGTACAATTTTAATTTTATACTCATTTAATTGCCTATTCATTGATTAAAAATTCCTCCTGAGCAGTGTTGCATCCTCATATCTTATTTCATAATTCCCCTGATTTTTGCTGAAGCGGTTACAGCCGAGCTTTTTCATTTATGACACAACAATGACCTTGTTTGATCAAGTTGTGCAACCTTAAAAAAAACCCAAAAAAACTTTGGTATCAAATCAGCAGTCTCCTGTTGACCCCAGTTGACAAACTTAAACTGTCAGGCCAATGCTTGTGCTCCATGCAAACATGCAAGCACTTCAACTCAAGCTTGTCTGTCACAGAGCTGCTTACTCAAGGAGAGTGCACTGACAGCAACACCAAAAACGATACTATGACAAGTCAGGCAAGCCGATGACACCAGTGCACCAAGGTCAAACTGCAAGTAGGGACAGTGGAAGCCAACAGTCATCATTCAGCCTGCTGACACCGTCACATCCTGCCACATGTGCACACCTGAAGGACAGGAATACAGATGAAACAGGTGTCATCTCATGGATGCAAATAAAACACATAACATTCAAATTGATGGGACACCTGGTGGCAACATGCCGCGCATGTAACAGCCCATCTCACAGCCTTCATGCTGATGCTCATCATACGTGATGGAAAGAATAAGACTATTTTTACATAAAAATGCAAAAGGTGATGGAATTTATCACTTTACACTACATCCCAACACGGCTGATGTCTGAAACCTCTCAGCCATTACATGGACTGGCTGTGGCCAGTCAACGACTGTGAACCCCCCCCCCCCTACACACACACACACACACACACACGGATGACATATGGATGACATCACGCTGGGTGTCAAGAGTGAGGGGGACCTTGATCACTGTACACCCATTATCCAGGATGACACAACAAAGCTCAAGGAGTATATCGGAAAGATGGATCCCAGGGATGAGTTGATAAGTGAACACATCTGGCAGCAGGAAACTGGTGGGGTGGAACAGCTGCCTGGCAAGTACAATTGCCAAAAATGGAACATCCAGCAGAGTACAGACACACATGTCACGACATGACAAGAGCAACAGAGGCATCTACGTCACCAGGCAAGGGGGCTGTAGTGATGGGTGTGGAAGAAAGTACCCTGATACCACAGGCCAACAAAGCTGTAGAGAATGTGGGGTGAGATCCCTGTGGTGATCAGAGCTTAGGACTGAGACCCCCCCCCCCAAGCTGGGAGTGGCTCTAACAGACCTAAGTGACAGCGTTTGAGATCTCTGTCCAGAAGAGAGCAGTGCTTGGAACAGCTGTAGTTCTACATATGTATAGATAGATAAATAGAGAGACATAGATGGATGGAGGGGTAGATGCTCTGCTATTCCTTTGTCTTCTCTTAAACCCCTGCCATCTTCTGTGGCAAACACAGCAGGGTAGCTTGCAATCTAATTAGCTGGTTATTCTTTGGTTGACTGAGTACACATCCAAGACAAATTTGAACTCAGTTAACCACATTTCTCTGAAATAGAGAGGAAATGTGTGCAACAGCGAACAGCAGGACACACTGTTGCTTTGATGAACGGCTGCTAAATACAGCTTCTGATTATACGGAATCAGAGGCGGTGTTCTTGGAAACAAAGGGAACGCTTGTTACAAAATGTTATCCATGTCAGAAAATTCAGACTTGCAGGCTAAATATTTCGACAGGCATTAAGATTTTATTGATCCAAAAGCAACGAAAAAGGGGTGAAATGGTTACTGGGGTGTTTATTAATAGCATTTACCAAATATATTTTTCCTCGTGCCAGTTAGTACCTTTATGTGTGTTACACAGTTTGTTTTTACGTAGCTTTTGATAGTTTTGCAATGTAATTTTATTTACGTGATAAATTACATATTTTACATGCATGGATGGAGCATATGGTACATAGTAATGTACTTATATTTTGCAAAGGCATAAACACACCAAATAGAATATATTAAACAGATATTTGAGTTTGACTCTGACACCTTAAATATGGGTCTTGGGTTTTGTGTGCTATCCATTCTGATATTTGTTGTTTGCACACATTAAATTTAAGTTATTTAAACAATATTATGCAAAGCTCTTTCCTCACCTTAGCAAATCAAATTATATAGCATGCCGGCATCTGTGGGGTCAGCTGACAAACTCAACATCAGTCAGGAGAACCTGCCATAAATTTCAGTCATTGCATTAACCTCTTAAGACCAGAGCTCTCTCTTGATATGCATTCTTAATTTATCTTTGATATTTATTTTTTGGGACCTGAGGAAGTGTAAAGACTGAGAATCATGTTTTAACAATATTTTGAAACAAGTGGTTTGTGGGGACAATGATGTCCACATACAGGGACAATCAATCTAAATGTGTAATAATATAATGTTTATGGGTCCATGTATGTGGACATTTGGCCCCACACTAAGAAGAATTAGCTTTTATATGATAAGTGACCCAAAATCTAATGTCCACATATGTGGACGCCAGGTCTTATAAATAGTAAAATCTATTCATATGTCTTATTTGGGGCCATCTCTCTGTTTTTCCAAGTGATGATAAGCAAAGTGTTTGTGATTAACTTGAAATTTGACAAAGCAATTTTCTGAGTGTCATTATTGTTAATAGGACAGAATGTTAATACTCAGACACTTTACCATTCATGAGAGAGGGAGAAACAAAGAGACTGGACACTAATGAAGATGTATGTTCTTAACACACATCTCTTTCATATTCTTTTGTGTGCATGGATGTATGTGTGTGTTCATGTGTGTCTGTGTGTGTGTGTGTGTGTGGTTTAAAAGAATATACTTTATTGTGATCTAAATTGCCTTTAAGATGTAAGCCTTGATAAACGCAAGTAGAGGAAAAATTACACCTGTCATTTTCAATTTATTCAAACCATAAAATGTCTATTCCTCTATCATCCATATGCAATTCTCTCTGCCATTTCTCTGACA
Organism: Lagocephalus sceleratus; assembly: GCA_911728415.1. Taxonomy (NCBI): domain Eukaryota; kingdom Metazoa; phylum Chordata; class Actinopteri; order Tetraodontiformes; family Tetraodontidae; genus Lagocephalus; species Lagocephalus sceleratus. The sequence continues at coordinate 1,921,947 of CAJVRN010000219.1, read as the reverse complement.
TCCTACTGACTCATAAATTACTGCCTGCTGCCTTGTTTCTTTATCACCTTGCTTCAGTCAATTGTGTGTTAACTGAAAGCCATCAAACCTGTATTTGAGTTGTACACAGGCTCTTTGGCGAGGCTCTCTCCTTGGCCCGAACCTTGCTGTCTGTCACAAAATGTTTGGTGACTGTGAGTACCCTCCACTGACCTCTGTTGAAGGAACAGCCTATGGCTGGACTTTTGTCTGTCTATTTTAAAGAGAAACAAAGATGTGTTTTGCCATGCACTTTTGTCTGCCTTATAGACCAGCCTCTGCCCCAGCCTGTGCACTTACATCACTCAGTGAACAGGCTGATTTATCTAGCAATTTGATGCTCTAAACTGAAAATCTGCCCAAGCTGCCACACAGATGGACCTTAATAGACCTTATTATGACTAATCAACAACCTAACAGTCTGGGATTTTATCTGTGTAGGTTCTCATTCACCCAGGTCATGGTTATCCAAAGCTTTGGATAGTCTGGAGTCCTCAAAACCTAAGTGATCACTATGCGGTTCCACTCATTTGGAGTAGCTTCACGGTCAAACGTCCATCCCAGGCCATCCTTATTCTCCATATACATAAATTATGTGACCAAGGCCATTAGTGACTGCTGGATACGCATTAAAGCTAGAGCTGGGTGATATGGCTGAAAACAGTATCACCATGTGTTTTATTATGGTGAATATTGATATATTTTTTTAAATGACCTATTAAATAAGGACCAGGAGAAAAATATATTAAATCTAAATATTTTTCTTTTAAATTGAACCTTCCTCTGATTATAATCTCCTCAGCTTTGAAGACAGAAAGGAAATGAAACATCAGCACAACCATGGAACACTCAAATAATGATTGTAAACAAAAATCTAAAATCATGTCGTCACCCAGAAATGACACTATTCCCTCTTAAAAAAATCTATATGATTGGACCTCAGTTGAAACTTGTCTGAAAATCGCCCAAGGATGCTTTACAATAGGTATAATAACAGAAAACACCAAAACAGACAAAGACAACCAAATTATTAACAACAATGTTTAGGAGGCAAAAGCCAGTAAGAACACGTGCCTCTTCAGCAAGGACTTGAAAGAGTCCAGTGTGCAAACTTGGCGCAATGGGAGCAAATTCCAGAAAGTGGGAGCTGCCACGCAAAGACACTGGTCCCAAAGGTGCATCTGCTTGTGAGGGGGATTAAGAGGACAGCCAGGTTGGCAGACCACAGATTCTGTGATGGGTGATAAACACATAGAAGATCGGTAAAGCTTGTAAAGATTTGTAGGTAAAGAGGAGAATTTGGAAGATGATCCAGTGTATTGCCCAGTCCTACTAATGCTATTTGTTGTGGAGATTCTGTTAGTTGTGGGACACCCTGCTGTAGAGTCAGATGACTTGTGTCGAAGTAGAGTTTCCTGATCAGGAGAAGTGATGCCAACTGTCAGCCCAAGATTATTTAGGTAGGAACAGATTCATGGTGGTCCTGTAGCAGCCCAAGCCGGATCCCTCCTCTCCAGCCTGTGGCTGTTTTTCCCCGCTGTACTAGAGAGCTCTTTGACAATCCTTTGCTCTTGTCCTCTAATGCCAACCTCCCTCAGGAGTCACAGCATGGAATTGACAACAAAGCCTCAGCATCCCACCACAGTTCACCCCTTTCCTGCTGCATCAGCTGCCAGATCTGCATAACACACCTTTGTTGCACTCTAATACCTCTTCCATTGCATCTTCCCAAGGGACAGTCAGTAATGTGTGGAAGGATTGCTAACTGGATTTTGACCACCAGACCAGGTCAAAGCTAAAGAAATTGTGCCCAAAGATTGTGCTGACTTTTGGGATCGCCAGAGGAATGAAGGTGGGAGTTATTATGAGAAAGGTTAGAGATGTATTGAGGTGTTTGCTGTACGAGACAAGGTGAAGTGACACTGCTTTTATGACAAAGAACACACATTTAATCTTCAGGTGAAGGTCATGAAAATACTTTGAAGTAAGGTTGAGTTGGATGTGGGGTGAAAGACCAGTTGAGTCGATTATTGTATTGTCAGCAGAAAGGTGTATCTGAGAGGCATCAATAGCCTTGGCTACATCATTTATGTAGGTGGAGAACAAGGATGGGCCAAAGATCGAACCTTGAGGCACACCTTTAATGATGGTAAGTGGATCTTGCAGAACATTTTCTGACTGTACACAATTACTGAGATAGGTGGCAGACCAGTTGATGCTCTCTTGGACATGCCGATGCTAGAGAGCCTATGTAAGAGGATATTGTGGTCTGCAGACCTACAGGCTTTGGAGAGATCTAGGAAGGCAAACAGTCCTGTTTACTGATCCTGATCAAAAATGTTAATAACATATTTGTATGGAAGTATGTGACCTCTTGTGGGATGCTTTCACACAAACAATAGAAGGTTCAAGTTTTTTTGAGACACGCTGGTTATCTTAACCTCTGACCTCTTTCTTCTCCTGTCAACAACCGCTGCACATTGGGTGCACCAGCGCCATCTTATGGTCCTTCTATGGTAATTCTACTTTAAACGTTCTTTCGCTAACCACCACATAAACAGATTGATCAGTAATCAATAATCATGTTGCTTAAGCAATTTGAAATTTAACATGGGTATACAATATTTACATGGTGTATTTTAGTGTCAACATTAATTTAAAAAAATTCTGTCTTCTGAAAACCCCAAACCAACCACCAACCAGTCTGGAAAACCAATCTGGTTTGATTAGTTTTACTTTTAAATTGTGATTAAACCAAACTTAATAGGACCCTCTTGGTGCTGCCTGTGTTCCTCTTCCACAGATTTCTGCATGTGTAATTGGCACATCATTCAGAGATGTGACACGAAAAGGAAAGTAGATCTTCATTTTAAAACCAAAAAGCTGACAGGGTGGAAAATCCATATTCATATATTATTTTATGTTAAATTACTCTTGAATGTTGATTAATTTTGAAGAATGCCATGTTCATTTTCAAAAGTTTTTGCTGCTGGCCTTCTTGGCGTGATTATACTGTTCCTCCACAGGGGTTTTCTGTGGCAGCATGCTACACACACACACACACACACACACACACACACACACACACACACACACACACACACACACACACAAACACACACAGGTGAGGCGTCTCATGCACGGATTACAGATACAGTGTAAGGGCTTGTTTTTCATTAACCTTTATTTGTCTAGGTTAATCTGCCTGAGAAAACGTGCTGCTTTTCATTACTTCCTCTTCACACAAGTTCTCCACAAGTATCACCATGAGAGAAAGCCAAGACATATTTATTTCATTCAACAGTTCATTTATTTTCCATTTATTTTGGAGGCCAAAAAGACAAAAACCAATTGAGTGTGACCATACTCGGCCTGAGTTGATAAGCTGCAGATCCTGTGTTTATTTCACAATATGAAAAGCATCCGAAAGTCAGCATTATCGCAAAAAATTATCTACAAAGTATAAATAATTCTTGCAGCTAAAACTACTTGCATGTACATGAAAAACGCAATGAATCATTAAATAAATCATTTCCACTTGCTTCAAGCCATCATCATTCAAGCATGTATGTAAAATAGCTTTATCTAAACTCTTGTATATGTTACTTGTCAGACTAAGACTCATTGGCTGGATGGCAGCTGGATGTTCAATCATCACACAGAAGTAGGAATCACCAATGCATCATGTAGGAGCGGCAGCACTTGCAGAGATTGAGAGCACAGCAGTGGGAGTGAAGCAGATCTGGGGCATCAAACTCCAGCTTACACAGCAAGCGGAGCTCTCCTGTCAATCATACTGTACCAACTATTTTTAATACCATTAAAACCAACCAACTAGTTAGAACTATGGAGGGAGGGGGTATTTTCTTCACTGAAAATTGGATTTCCGTGCTCATGCTGCTGCTTGATTCTTTTTTTAATTTTTTTTTTCAGTAGCCAAGATTACTCTGGTCTGTATTTATTAAGCATAATATTACTATTACTCCTCTTTTCAGCTCTAATATCAGTATATTCCCAAAAAGGTTTAACACGTATGATTTAAAGAGTTATGTTGAAAAATAATTTTGAAATAAAATAAATTTGTGTGTAAAATTGACTTAATGCAGTGGCATATAGATCAATATACATCAATACTTACTGTGCATATCATATGTAATAAAGAAATGTGGTTCTATTCTTTCCTTTATCCACATCAAATGCTTCCACGCTGTTGTGTTCCTTGGCTTTGGTAGTTACACAAATTTAGACTTTCAGATTACCCAGGCTCATCTTTGTTTCGTATTCATTCGAAGCTTTGAAAACAGACCTTCTGCCAGCATCACCAAAAAGCTCACCCCCCTTTCAAAAAACAAAAGGCTCATGTTACTACTGGATGCCAGCGCTATGTTGACGTTCCATTACTCCTTCCGTGTCTATAATCAGGCCTTTATTCAATCACAGTTATCTCCTGTTGTGCTGTGGGATGCATTAACAAGCAAGGCAAGGAGAGATCGTAGAAAAAGAAAGACGGTAAGATGTCGGTGGGCTGAAAGCACACGTATTTATAAAGACGGATTTTTGTTAATTTGAATGTCTGAATGGTTTCCTGCCCCTCCTCATCTCTGGGTGATCCTTACGCTGAACTGGACCCAAGGACAGTCATTCCAGATGTTGCCTTCCACCCGTTACGGCTGGTTTATGTTTTAGCTTTGACCCAGAGGTCTCAATACTGCTACTTTAATGGCTCCAAACACAAAAAATGCATAGCAGCATCAGGTCGGTGACCAACTTCTACTGGGGCTGTTGTCCAATCACCTGGTTACAACCATCTCCTGTGACATCGGAGCCAAAACAAGCCTCCAAGTAGGTTCACACTCAGACGAGTGTGATACTCATAAGATATCCTGATTACTTTCTCACAAAAAACAGGTCAAAGTCGATTAAGTGTTTCGATTGCCAGTGTGATAAAGGTTACCAAACCCGTGATCTAATCAAGAGATCCAACCACAGGAAGCAAACACTACAGTGCTAAAGCAACATGATCTGGCTCAGAATGGGAGAAGTGAGCTTGATGATGTTGCTTGGAACCAGGGACACACAGGGACCTAAAGCATTTGAGCATCTCAGGAGGGAAACAACAGTTTGAACTGACTTGGGACGGTCCAGTGAGTCTAGATCCCCATGTTACATGTCTGCTCAATGACCTCTTTAGTGGTCGTAGCCAGAGATGGTGACATTCCTGTGGAGTGTAGACGCTGGGATGGGGGAAGGAGTTTGGTGGAGTCTCAACTTCTCAGTGGAACACTTCAGAACCTGTCTCCTAATCTGTGGTGAGAAAGGTGGTCCTCAGTCAGAGACCCTGTTCAGAATTTCTTTGCCAACTTTGAAAAATGATGACAAATGACTTCTGAAGGAGTAACCGTAGTGACAGAGTCCAGTGATATCTGACCGTGTTTGGTGAGGCATGGAGCCACCAAAACATACTCCATACTTTCAGTCAGAGCAACATGTACAAACACTCAAACCATTTCTGTTGTTTGTTATTTCCGGTTTTCTTTAAAGTGAAGCAAACATTAAAACAAAGGATCCCACTAGTCTTCTATTACATTTTGTGCTGAGTTGGCATAAATCTAAACATTGTCATGATCGCCAAATGAAACGGTGGTGGCAATAACCCCAGAGCTTTCCCCCTGAGCAGATCAATATCATTGTAATAAATTAAGTTTACACACACACACACACACACACACACACACACACACACACACACACACACACACACACACACACATTACTTGCAGTTGGTACTGTCAAAGAGTAAAAGACTGTCAGTTAATCTAGCAGCCATAAGAGGAACCCCCCACCAAAGGCGATATCTGCTTATTTGAATGTAGAATAAAAAGAAAGTGCCGCGTTTGTTTGTGGGAGAGAAGGAAATTGCGAGTGTGTCATGCAGCCTGAGCAGCGCGGCTGTGTGCAGGTGTGTTCTCACAGGTGAGTGTGTGCACCAGCGAGGGCTCGAGGGGACGCAGCAGTCTCCCGCTTCTCTCCGCCACTTCCTAAAAATCAATTCCAGCTGCGGCAGAGCTTCACCTCTCCCTGTGCCCTCTCTTGTGCATCCTTTTATTTTCTCCTCCACCTCCTTTCTTCCACTCTCCACTTCATCTTATAAACCCCGAACCAAAAGTTAAACCAACACAACACGTCCGTTCTGACTGTAGCAGGCAGACAGACGCCTTCTGGAAGACTGCAGAACATGTTAATTACTCCATGTTAATTACTTCATGTTAATTACTTCATGTTAATTACCTAAATAATTAATAGATTTTATTTGCTCTAATAGTATTTAAATAAAAAAAATTAAGGAAGGGGCGGGTTACAGCGAGGACACAACTTTTTTGTTAAAACAATTTCCTGTGTAATGATTTTTCAGCATGTCCTCATCCCTAAGAAACTGTCCCCAAGCTAACTAAGAAACTGTAACTCTGGCTTAACGGGCACAAAATCGCTGACACCACCAAGCAAATACACACACGCTCTCACACAAACAAACATGCACAAACACAGCAATATTTTACAGGCCCACCAGGGAACTAAACTGCTTGCAGGACACACTGGTAGGAGTCCTTAATGACCTGTGTGTGTGTGTGTGTGTGTGTGTGTGTGTGTGTGTGTGTGTGTGTGTGTGTGTGTGTGTGTGTGTGTGTGTGTGTGTGTGGCTTCTGACAACAGGGGTTTCCAACTTGATTCACACTGAGTCATTCCAAAGACATCTTTCCTTCTCAGTTGGTAGGAGACGACTGTGGGCTGGAGTGAAATGGGTCCCAGATGATTTCAATTGAGAGGGCACCGTGAAAAGTCATCAATAAACCATCAAAAAGTCATCAGACACACACATTTTAGTACTACTTGCCGATAATTAATACGACATTGCCGGGGTTTTTCTCTGGTGAACCTTGAAAGGTAAATTAAAAGTAAAATATTAGAGCATGATTAAAAGGAAATGGCAGTTAAAAACTTAAAGGTAGAGTTTGCAAGTTTTTAAAAAGATCATTTTTTAAAAAATATTTGTTAAAAGTGCCACTATGACCTGACAGGAGTACCGGAACAAAATGATCTGTGAGAACATCAGCCCTCTCTGGCCTCATGTGATAATTCTAATTTGATTAGTAAGAAATCACCACGCCCAGGAAAAACAACCAATCAGAGAGAGGGGGCGGGGCAGACAAGGTGTCAATCATTTCTCGTATACTCAGTGGGCACCAGTAACCGTGCTCTCCTCTAACTAGAGAAACAACAAAGGATATAAATTCACTGGACACTCTACTAAAAGGTGGACTATTTATATGGATGATTGATGGATGATGGATGGATGGATGAATGATGGATGGATGGATAGTCCACCTTCTGCTGCCTTATCCCCACCGGGCTGCGTGACTTGCTCTAAAGCCTCTCAACATCTCTTTTGATCGTATCCCTCTAGGAAGTCTGAGGGTTCTTGGGAAGTATGGAGCAGACGGCTCATTCCTAGAGGCCGTTCAGCCTCTGTCAGATCAAGCACACATGTCAGACCTTCTCCAGCAGGAGCTTTGCCGTGGCTACCCTTTATTGCCAGATGTGTTTTGGTTTCTCTTTTTAATTCTTTTTCATAGAGAGAACTTCTGGGCCCATCCTTGTTTTTTTTATGATGATGCTCAGCTTACTCTGCCGTGGTTTGCAGCTGTAGGTGCAATGAAGTTCAGCACCTTCAGGGTTCTTTAAGGTGGAGAACATGGCTCTCAATTAGCAAGTAGCGGGCTGTCGACTCCACGACAGAGATGAGTTGCTGTCTTAAGTGGGAGCGTCTGAGTAGTTGGGTCTTCTTGAAAGGTGATGGGGAGTGGAATGTCTGAAGCTTCTGCAGGGATCTATACTGTCCTGGTCTACTCTCCAAGTCTGATCCTCACCTGGAGTCCTGGTCTTCGGGTAGTTTGGGACAGATAGGTGAGGAGCTCAGACATCAGAGGAGAACCTCCTCTTAAGAGCCAGAAGAGGTGGTGGCGTGGTCTACTGACCCCATGCCTGTGGTGAGTTGTTAATAATCAGCTATCAATCGATTAATGATGACGACTGAGGGTTTTGTGGTGCTTTTAATGTGTTCAGTTATAATCCTCGACCACGGGCAGCTCTTAAACTCGTACCATCTCTTACAGGGCACTAATGCTCACTAAACTGGCCATGTCCCAACTGGCTGGGCCTCTTACTGGGATATTTACCACGTGATTTCTATTGCCCTCTGGTGGCAGGCTCCAGGGCAGATATTGAACCTCTCAACTGTCAGAGAACCAGAGGAATGCACAGAACACAGGCTGCACTCACTGCGCTCACTTAAGTATGCGCAATGTCAAAACCATTTTTAGGTGAAACCTCAACCTTTTTCTCTTTGGAAGCATTAACTATAACTAAAAAAGCCTTAAAAACATCATTTAATTCCACCCACAAGATGTGTGTGGGTTAAGAGACTAAAATTTTAAATATAATGTTAATCTTGAAAAGTGAAGCCACATGTACAGATAGGAAGATGCAGCTGTTTCAGATTATAAGTCACTGATTAAAGAAGAGATCCACAAAAACAAGATTCTTTCACACACACACACACACACACACACACACACAATGAGGGAGAAGTGGTTTGTTTTGAAAGTTGAAGGAGTGACGGCTTTATGTGAATTAGAAATAGGTCAAAAATAATTACATAATGATGAAAGAACAGGAGGAGGAACGGGTGGGTACAAACACCTGAGTGGAGGGAGGCATGAATGAACAGGTGAGTAAAACAGAAAAAAAACATGCTCGCTCACACACACACACACACACACACACACACACACACACACACACACACACACACACACACACAGACACCAAGATATTCAGACACACACACACACACACACAGACCGCCACACACAAATCCCTGGACATGAGGAGAGATGAATGATGTAAGGACATGAAATTATGGATATGATGGCCCCCTCCTATCCACTCCTTTCTCTCCTCTCTCCCCTCCTTGCCCCACCTCTCCTCTCCTCTATCACTCTCCTCCTCTCCACTCCTCATTTATTCCTCCCCCATCAGGACTTTCTCCTCTCTCTCCCCCCTCTCTCCCTCCCCCCTCTCTTTCTCCCTCCTCTCCTCAGTTGCTCCTCTCCTTTCTCTCGCTCCTCCCCTCCTCTCCCCCTCACCCCACCTCACCTCTCCTCATTTGCTCCTCTCCCCTCTCTCTCCCTCTTCTCCTCATTTCCTCCTCTCTGTTTATTGTTGCACTTCTCCGCGGGCTAATCTTAGTCATGGTTGTCTGTTTGCATGTGAAGGTGAATCATCTCTGAGTGGTTCAGTGGTTTATTAAAGGAAACCATTAGCAGTCTGTTGCTCTCTCTCTCTCTCTTTCTCTCTCTCTCTATCTCACACACACACATGCACACACACAAATTGGTCTATTGTTGTACCCCTCTGCTTTTATCGCTCATAGAATATACATGATGGTACTATTACAGGAGGGAAGAGGGGAGAAGAAAGAGAATTAAAAATGGAAGGAAGAAAGGATGATGGAGAACAGGAGTACAGATGTGAGTCCACATCTGATGACTCAGAATGTGATTATTTCATTCCTGGTTCTGTAGGAATGTTTGTCTTGGCTTACACAATGTTTTGAACATATTCCATCATTTCTATGTTCCACCAGTCGGCCTGTTCTTCGGGTCCGTGTGTGTCAGTGTCTTTAGCCTCTGCGCCTTCACACCCCTGTCAAATTCATCGGCCTCGCTTCTGAACACCGAAACAGACTTTTTAAAATGGTAATCGCTCTGATACGCCCACATGGCCTCGGCTAAAACGTCCATGACGGCGCCCTGGTCGGGTTCCGCCCGTTCCCCGGGACGGATCCCAGCGTGGATACTGGCACTGGTCCTGGGACCAGGACCGACCGGTCCCCGGACAACTGGAACTGATGGGACTGACTCTGGGACTGGTCCAGGTGTTGATGGACTGGCTCTGACCCGGCGGCGGCGGGAGTCTGGTTCCCTCGTGGGATCCAGACCCGCCGGCGCGGCGGGCAGGAGGTCAAGCAGAGGTCGCCGTGGTTCTCCCAAAGCTCTGGACGGCAGGATGAGACAGTCTCCAGCTGATGAGGAGGAGGAGGAGGAGGAAGGCTGGGTCCAACCCGTTATCAAGCAGCGATTCCAGACACGACGGTCTCACTCCGGGAGGGAAGGAGACGAAGTTTGAGTACGCCAGGAGACAATCGGTGAGACACAGGAGGGTAATTAGAGCTCCGACAGAGACGGGGAGGGCAGTACGAGAGACCAACCTGAAGATCAACAGATAGACGCTAACGAGCCCTCCCTCGTCCCGATGTGTAGATTTAGTGTTTAACAAACACGTGCAGGAGTGTGGTCGTCGCTGCCGGTGCTGCGGCAGAGTCGGTCAAACGGACACGCTCACGCGCCCAGAACCCAGCGGCGCCCGGCCGAAAAGCACCTCCGTTGCGCCCGGCAATATTTGCTCCAGCTGTTCCAACACGCTCGGGCCGCCACGGCGGAAACCACGAGAACGGCGCCGACACGTGACGGCACTGCGATGAAACAGCAGCAGAGATAACGAGGACGGGGGGAAAGTCGCTGAAGACGGGGAGAGGGGAAGGGAAGGTTACGCCGAGAGGAGCGGAGGAGGACGTGGAAATAGCACCTGAAAAGCAGCAGGAGGAGGAGGGACCCAAATGGTAGCGGTCTTGGACAGACGGGGTGAAGCAGAATTTATTTTGATGCGTTCGAAGCCACTTGTTTACCTCTTGGTTAATTCATAGCTGTGTCACCAAAAGAGCTGATGGCACTTTAGCATTCTGTGTTCACTCTTTAATGAGATCACAAATATGTCTGCTTAAGCCTCCACAAACTGTTTACTGAGGCAGAAAAGGTAGTGTTGCATCACCGTCACACACAAACACACACACACACACACACCCTCGTACCTCTGTCTTTATAAGGACTTTCATAGACATGCATCAGCCATCAAGACTAACCTTCTGACCTTAACCATCAAGACTAACCCCCTGACCTTAACCATCAAGACTAACCTTCTGACCTTAACCATCAAGACTAACCCCCTGACCTTAACCATCAAGACTAACCTTCTGACCTTAACCATCAAGACTAACCCCCTGACCTTAACCATCAAGACTAACCTTCTGACCTTAACCATCAAGACTAACCCCCTGACCTTAACCATCAAGACTAACCCCCTGACCTTAACCATCAAGACTAACCTTCTGACCTTAACCATCAAGACTAACCCCCTGACCTTAACCATCAAGACTAACCTTCTGACCTTAACCATCAAGACTAACCCCCTGACCTTAACCATCAAGACTAACCTTCTGACCTTAACCATCAAGACTAACCCTCTGACCTTAACCATCAAGACTAACCCCCTGACCCTAACCATCAAGACTAACCCCCTGACCCTAACCATCAAGACTAACCCTCTGACCCTAACCATCAAGACTAACCCCCCACCCTAACCTTCTGACCCTAACCATCAAGACTAACCCTCTGATCTTAACCATCAAGACTAACCCTCTGACCCTAACCATCAAGACTAACCTTCTGACCCTAACCATCAAGACTAACCCCCCACCCTAACCATCAAGACTAACCCTCTGACCCTAACCATCAAGACTAACCCCCCACCCTAACCATCAAGACTAACCCCCCACCCTAACCATCAAGACTAACCTTCTGACCCTAACCATCAAGACTAACCTTCTGGCCCAAACCATCACGACTAACCCCTGAATTTAACCATCAGGACTATACCCCAACCCTAACAACCACAACTAACCCCCTGAACCTAACCACTATGACGACTCACCCAACCCTAACCATCACAGCTAACCCCCTCAACCTCAACAATATGAAGACCCCCCCTTCGACCCTGACCATCACAGCTAACCCCCTCACCCTCACCAATATGAAGACTCCCCCTTCGACCCTGACCATCACGACTAACCCCTAACTCTAACCATCACGACTCACTCCTGACCTTAGCCATCACAATACACACAATTAATTGTGCACACTCATGTTCTATAATTCCCTTCCAAAGAGCAAACCATCAGATCCAAATGTTGAACCTTAACCCTCAAGAAGACCTTCTGGCCAAGATGTCCCTGCTTTGCAGAAGAAATTCTTATTCTCTTCATAATTATGTAGTTACAAAAACACCCCCCCCACACACACACACACACAGACTCCAAGAGTTCCCCAGTAAACAGTTCCTACCAGCAGGGAGTCTCTAGTTCCACCGTAGCAATAATGAAATGCTGATTGTTTATAGAGAAAGTTTCCATTGACAACAGCACTGATGAAACGCTTTGAAACGGATGTTTCATAATGTGGGTATTTAGTATGTATTATAAAAGATGGATCCTCTGATGCCTATACGTGCAGGGGATATAATTCAGCGGCGTCTTTAATGCTGAAATCCCAGTTCTTCCTCCTTGTAAAGATCCAAAATGTTTGACCCCCTGATGCTGCTTTGTTAATCTGATCATGTTGTATATCCTCAAATGTTTGGAGCGTTCTTATTGAAAGCTTCCACCTATTATAAGTATAATAAATGCATGCATCACATTTTGGGCCTAAAGTTAAAGAATCGTCTTAAAATATTTAGATTTGAAAAAATGTCCCTGACTGACAAGCAGGTACTAGAAGAAGAACTTGTATGTGATTATGGTTTCATTGTAGCTATTAGCTCTTTAATGTGGTTAATATAAGGGAGCTTGTTTTACATTAGAATGATTAACCTGATAAATCGGCTTTATCACTTGTCTGATTCTTCTTGCTGTGATGGAAAAGTCGTGCGTCACGTCCCATTCTGAATCCGAGAGGGGACATTCGGACATTCCCAGTTTAAAACCCTCCAGCGCTCTACCCCTCTGTCTTCCTGTATGGACTTCACCACCTCCTCCCTCTCTCGTTCTTTCGCTATACTCTCTCTTCCTCGCATTTTCTCCACGATCTCTCAGTTTCTTTCTCCGGCCGCTTTTGGCTACCCTCTGTCTGTTCCTCCTGCCGCCTCCTGTGTCCTGACCTGCCTGTCTCATCCCCTCATCACCAACCCATCAGATCAGCAGAATTAATGGCTTTATTTCCATCGTATTGGCGCGGTGATGAATCGTGTCATTAATCATCATATCGCCAGGGTGACGGAACATGTCATTAATTTAGAATTGTTTTTGTTTTTTTTTCCTTTTGATAAAGCTGCATGTTGAAGAAAGCAAACTGCACTTTGGTGATCAGCAATTAACACAAACACACACACACACACACACACTCACTCACTCACTCAAACACCCCAGAGGGAGTTGGAGCAAAGCCAGGCAGCAAAGTGACTTTATCACTGGTGGTTTAATCAAACTGCCACCAGTAAAAAAAAAAAATCAAAACAAACAGACACACATATGAGCATAGTGTAAAAAAAATGATAAATGCGATGATGATGATGAAGGAATCCGTCGTGGACAGTTTATGCACCAATTGTGACACTCGCGATCTTTCCAATCTCTAAACGTTCCACATTCAAATGCTCAACCTCTCAGCTGGCAGCAAATTCACTGGGTTTATGACATCATCGTTAAAATAGTGCTGGTGGGGCTTTTTTCATTGGACCTGGACAAAGAACATCTTTGATCCTAAATGTTACAAAAAACATGGGTCCAGCTAGGATGTTGAAGCCATGAGCTGAAGCTAAAGTCTGTTTCTGTCCCGTCTGGAACGGGGAAACAACAAACATCGATCCAATACTTTAACAAAGGGGGGGGGGGTAATAGTGAGTCATATCTGGTGACTTCATCTGAATAAGTCTAATGTGAGCATCAACAGGCGTCAATGTCCTTCTGATCCACTTCTCTTTTACAAGGCAATTAGGCCGGACAATTACACGCAAAACAACGTCCCTCAGGTGGATTTACATCGTGACCTGAACGTTCCGTGGGCTACACCCACTGTCCATCTGTCTGTCTGCCTTGCCCGCCTTTCCTTTTTCTGCTCTGCCTGCTTCTTCTGCATGGGGAAAATGCTATCACATTAAAATCAAAACAACCATCTGTCTTTCTCTCTCTCTCTCTCTCTCTCTCACACACACACACACACAAACACACACACAAAGGGTTTCCTTCCCTCAAAGATCTCAGATGAATTTCATCTGAGATCATTGCTTCATTAGTGAAGCTCTAGTTGTTCAGATTGATTTAATTATCAAATCATCTACGCAGTCTGAGTCTGTGCATGTGTGTAAGAGAGAGAGAGGGTGAGAGAGGGGGAGAGGGAGGGAGAGAGAGAGAGGGGGAGAGAGAGAGAGAGATTATGCAGTGATCTTGGCTGACATTGATCAGCCTAGTCTAATTGGGAGCATCTAGCCGTGTAATTGATTCTGCTACACTTCACAACTAGATGAGTTTAGCAACATCAACAACACTGATTCACACTGAGGAAGAGGAGCACGCTGAACCCACCTCTCAACTGAACCCAAATGAACTGAGCTGACCTCCGCTCTTCTCCCGGAACTTTAGGGTACATCACTCCTTCTTCACTTCCACCATCAGCAACAACAGCCGGAAAAAAAAAAACGACAATCTATCTAAAACTGGGTTTCACCTGATCAACGGGATGAGGTTAAGATACATCTAGTTCTATTAATTTATTTCTTTTTTACTTATTTTACTTCCTTTTTTACGCTACAATGCTGGCGAAAAGTCCTTTTTCCTCAAACAAACCTCATCAGAGAGCCACTTATTCAAGCGTTAAATTCAATCAATCAAGACTCTCCAGAATGCACATTTACAATGAACGTTGCTAAATATCACGTCCAGAGCAGCACTTATCCGGCTCAAGCACACATTACATCCCCTTAGAGAGGGAACCCACCAGCAGTTGACCATCGTGGGGGAACAAGGCGTTCGTTAGTCCCGAGGACACGTCCTAAACGTTTGGGCGTGAGGCTTGAACTTCCCTGACGGTGGGCGTGGGTTTCGACATGAGCTTCATCTTGGGCAGAAAGGCTTGAGGCGAAGCTCAACAGGTCGCGTCAGGGACCTCCGCCGCCACCCTCGCTCGCTCGACGCACGGCCGACAACGGCCCGCGGGGTCGGAGGGTGGCCGCCCTCCTCCTCAAAACTGCTAAGAGTGGGCCGGTTGGTGATGGGGGGGGTAAAGATCTGCAGAGCTGTTGGCGGTAATGAATGTTAAATGAAACAGAGCCTCGACGTGTCAGCTATTAAGGCGCCGAGGAAAATTGCATCACGGGAATGGGCAGAGTTGACAGAAAGCGTCTCTCCGAGAGGCTGCCATCTTTATGCACCTGCTCAATTTGAATGAAAAATCACCTGGGTGGGAGATAAGTACACTGGCAGGTCAGCACAATCCTGGGAAAATGGTGTGAAAGTGCCAACTTCACTGTGCATTTCTGTGTGTGTGTGTGTGTGTGTGTGTGTGTAAGGGGATTATTCATGCTCTTCTGCCTCTGCACCATTACTCTCTCTCTCTCTCTCACACACACACACACACACCCACACACACACACACACACACACACACACACACTTGCATCCATCTGGCCAGTCCCCTCTGATAGCAGAGGTGTGAAACAGAGAAAATCAGTTGACTGAGGGGACCAGACGCAGAGCAGAGGGAGGAAAGGGGGGGAGAAGGTGGGAAGAACGAGGGGATATTAAAGAGAGATGGAGAGGATAAATGGACGAGGAGGAGGATGAATAAGGGTGAGAACCGGGAAGAGTGGGAGACTGATATTAAACACGAGGG
Organism: Lagocephalus sceleratus; assembly: GCA_911728415.1. Classification (NCBI taxonomy): domain Eukaryota; kingdom Metazoa; phylum Chordata; class Actinopteri; order Tetraodontiformes; family Tetraodontidae; genus Lagocephalus; species Lagocephalus sceleratus. The sequence goes on along the minus strand of CAJVRN010000219.1, from coordinate 1,906,093 downwards.
AGCTAACTGAGCAAATTCACCTGCCCACTCTTTCCTTTTCTGCATCATCCCATTTTTACCCTCTCCCCTCCTCTCCCTCCCTCTCATCTCAGCTCGCTCTCTCTCCTCCCACTACCCCAATTAGCTCCAAATCCTCTTACATCTCATCTTTCTCATCATCTCTCCCCACTTTCACCAAAAAAGCTTGACCTTAATGAACAGATGAAGAGAGGAGTGGAGCAGGTACCATCCAGGGGGTTCGGGAAACGCTGGATCAGCACTTTCTGGATGGGTTTGTTTACTCAGGACTCCCCCATGTGAAGCTGTCAGACTCTTTTTTTGCCTTTTTCAACGGCAAAACTATTTAGGTGTTTAGATGTGTTATTTGGAGAAGAGGCGGGAAGGGAGTAGTTGTTTCCTCCATGTTTAATGTGCACACAGGCAGGAACGGGCACGGTGGCAGCGGCACGTGAATCAGGGAGGACGTGAAGCACACAGCACACATGATGTGAGAGAAACACCCTCATCGGCTGAACAAAGTGCAAAAGAGCAGCAAAACACAGATTGGAATTTAGATTTGCAGAAATGGAATTTAGGAGAAACAGAGTACAAGTTATTAGTAGTGTTAGTGAGAGGAGGAAGTATATGACTCCAAACACTGAGGGGGTGTTGAGCCCTGTACGTGGATTTGATTTCTGTATTTAAAGGATGTGTATCATGTAACGCACAATATTATTACTGTGTTGTTGATAGCTGACGAGAACTTCAGCAAATCTGAATCAAAGACTCGTTTATCGAATACCTGTTGTGTGGTTTTAAAAGCCAGATTTTCGTCAGGACGCCGTTGGACTGCGGGAGGAGTTCGTGGAGAAGACCCTACGGGAGAACGCGCTAGCCCCACGCAGAAAGGCTCCTGCCCCCTGGTGGCTCGCCACGGTACTTTTGGTCTGTCTGTTCCGACCCTAAACGTCTGTGACACCAGAGGACGTTTAGATTTCAGAGAACTTCTCCTGAAGCAGCTCTCAGGCCTCAGTCGTTATTTTACTTCCTCCAGTTGTTTTTTAACTTCTTCGAGCGCCAACTAGAAATCCAAAAGTGATTATTTGACATCCGCTTGCATCAGTCGGCGAGCAGAACAACAGAGACTCTCGTCTGATCCTCCGAAAAGACTTTTCCCAACATTCACCAATTACAGGAGGGATCTGTGGCAGGAGCAGCAGACAGAACGCTTCCTGTCTCACATGCTGCCTAACCCAGACGCCGTTGTACAGTAACGGCAGGTTTGTAGCACAACTCCCCCAAATCTCCTGCGTGTGATTTTCAGAGTTTTGTGGCTTTTGTTGAGATTCTGTGGGGAGCCTGAAAAAGGCTCTTTTGATTTATAAATAACAGTCCGTATTTAAATTAAAGTGGGTTTGTTCTCTGGACACCTGTCCAAGTCCTTTAACTGTCCATAAGAGGGCTGCCCTCTGGTGGTAGGCTGCAGAACAGCACCTGAGTTCCTCCCACTTGACACATGTGGACGTAGCAGATATTTTGATTTAAAGGGTGAATGGTTATGCATGCGCACACGTCCAAATAAAAACTGCAGCGCTGCGCTATTTGGAAGGTTAGGATTACGGCGGTTGTGTAAACGTTGACACCTCGGTGTCAGAGTCTTCCTCGGGAGCCTCAAACAAACAAACAAACAAACCGCTTGAGTGTGATCTTTTTTGACGTCGGTTATGAAAAGGGAGGGGGCTTCATTCATGTAATTAGCGTGTCCTCTGAAGACGAGGCCGTTTACAGTCCAATTATGTGCACGTGTGCTACAGTGGCGCCGCTCGTCGCTGCTTTCTGACCTGACGTTTTATTTTTAACCGGGCTCTCAGTCGTCATGCGGAGCGACTTTGGTTTGTTTGTTGTCCTTCCTCAGTCAGTCTGCGCACTGACCTCACTGAAGCCTGGCCACCGAGATAAGCTCACTTCCTCCCTCTCCCTCCATCTTCCCTTCTCCTCATCCTCCCCCTCCATCAGCTCCCTCCCTTCCTCCTCCCAACATTTGTGCGACATTTCTCCCTCCGCTCGCTCATCCCGGCTGCCGTCCTTCCTCACAGCCTCTTCTTCTGTCTTTTATCTCCAACCAAAGTAACATAATAGCAGATCACCGGCGAGAAACTAACTGCCAGAAGCTGTTTGTCTCACCAGGTGAGTGTGTGTGTGTGTGTGTGTGTGTGTAATGCATATGTGCCAGTCAGCAGGGGGGATTTGTGCTGACTGGTAAGACTAAAAGATTTATGATGCAACAAAGTCACTTGCACACACACATATTAAAACAAACACACGTGCAAATTTGAGGCTGGATGAGTCTGCAAATTTTGCTCTTGGGGAGGAACAAATGAGAGAAATGTTTAAAGAAAGGGTGTAATGGGGAGAAAAGCGGGGAGCAGGGTAGGAAGAAATAGACCCGGGGGAAGACGCCAATAAGAGAGGAAGGAGGGGAGAAGCGCAGCCCGTGAGGTCGAAGAGAACTTTCAACGACTTCTGGGTTTCTGGGCCGGTGTGACATCATCGGACAAACACGGAGAAGAAAATGGAGGGGAGCAGACGAGAGGAAGAAAATTGAAGCCACTCTCACAAGAAAACTGTTTATGTGCCGCCGAGGGTCCTACCAGGTCAGAGGGTCAAAGCATCGCTTGTGATCACGTGATGGCGTGGCGCTCTGGCCCACGGAGGCTTGCGCGCATTAGATCGACGCGTAGGGAACGTACAGACAGACACACACTCACGTTCACACAAGGTCGTGTCTTTGGAGCCACACAGGGAGAACACAGCGACTCCACAGCCACTCGGGGGGTCCGAACCCAGAGCCTTCTTGCTTTGAGGGGGACCGCTGAGCGAAACGCTGCTTCGCCTTCAACAGTGGAAATATCTGATCTGATCTTCTATACGTTTATGAGATCAAAAACAGCCCGCTGACTGTGGCATCATAGTTCATCCATTCTGCTATTAACATCCATAAATATTCGTTTGCATGCACATATGCGCGTGTGTGTGTGTGTGTGTGTGTGTGTGTGTGTGTGTGTGTCTCTAAAGCTAAGCGTAGCGTGAGAAAAGCATTATTTTATCTAAATACAACCCTCAGACTGTGGGCCTCCACAGAATCAATAGTAATTACACTCAGAGTGAATTGATCTCTCAGCGATATCTGTTGAATCCTTGAAATGAACAAATACTAAAAAGTGCGAGTCGATGGGGCAAATGGACGCGAGGAGGGAGGGGGCTCACCTGAGGAAGTCGGGGGGGGCAGAGGTCACGTGTGGACGGATGGTGTTCCTGTGAGAACGACACACTATAATCTTCACCTGTCCACCTGCCGTAAACAAGCAGACTGGAGTCCGTCTGGACGTGTCGCTGAGAGGAGGACGGGAACTAACGAACAGATCCAGGTGGGAGCGAATGAAGCGGCGCGAGGACGAGGACAAACAAAAACCTCTGGGCGACTGACGGATGCACCCGGGGTAGACTCACACCCATCCCAGTGGCGCAGATTTCCCCTCTGCGTGTCTCTACCTGATGCACAAAGCTCCCGCTCCACCGTTCCTCCTGGAGGTTTGGAGGCGTTTGCTCGTTTAGTCCCAAAACTTTAATTCAGGGTCGTTCACACAACGCATGAAGCCGCGTCTAAAGGTCAAAAGGTCAACCCGTCCAGCCCTAGTCTCTGGCCCAATAAAACAGGCATCCATTTGCCTCCGCATGTTAAGAATGGCGGTAATTTAAACAGCCTTTCTTTAAATCATTCGTAGCACGGCTGTCAAGATGTATCCACGTATTACTGCAGCATTCATATCAGCATGCACTTCTCCACTGTTGCTCCCCTTGCACATGCCCAACTTTACAGAAATGCCTCATGAGCATTAGGATGTTTGCATCCATCCATCCGTCTACTTCCATCTTATCCAGAGTCGGGCTGTCTGAGCAGGGACTTCCCTCTCCTCACACACACTCTCCTCACACACACTCCTCCAGCCCTTCTGGGAGGATTCCAAGGCATTCCCAGGCCAACCAGGTGACAAAGTCACTCCAGCGTGTCCCGGTCCTCCCCGAGGGAGGCGTTCCAGTGGGCATGTGAGCCACCTCAGCTGGCTCGGTGTAGAGGAGCAGCAGCTCTGCTCCCAGCAGCGCCCCCCCTTGTTTATGACTAGAGGTGAGGGTGGGAGCAGCGATTGACCCATCTCCTTGTAAAAAGATTCTCCTTGTAAACAAGCACGTTACTGCAGTCGCTGCCCCGACCCACCTGCCCTCACACATGAACCCCCGAGGTAGTGCAACTCCTCCACTGGAGGCTGGAGCTGTCCCCCAGACCTGGGGAGAGGGGGGGGGGGGCGAGCTACCTTTTTCTGGTCGACACCACGGTCTCAGACTTGGAGGTTCTGATTCTCATCCCAGCTGCAACCCCCCCAGTACGAGGTTCTGCTCCTACGGACAACAAGACACCATCTGCGAAGAGCAGAGATGAAGTCCAGTGGCTCCAGAACCAGAGTCCGCCCGGCCCCCCGGCTGTACCGAGACATTATGTAATGATCAGAACCACGATGAAGAGCAGCCCTGCTGAAGTCCCACATGCAGCAGGAGGAGGTCCGACCTACTGGAGACCTACTGTGGTGGCGCAGAGGGCCGTACAGCAGAGGGCCTCCGACCCCGTACACACGTGGAGTCATCGGCCCCTGGATCACCTGCGGAGGGAGGAGAGGCTGCTGCAGTGTTCCACGACCAGGACGGAAACCGCCGCTGTTCCTCCCGAAACCGAGGCTCGACCATCGGCCGTTGACGCCGCGTAAGTGGTAGTTCACCTCAAAATAACCATGGCGGACTCTTCCGCTTAGTCACCTAACTGTGATGAATTACTTTGTTTTCCAGGGAAATGTTCCTTTAACGTTCCAGTTGGCTGAAAGTCACAAACGGCCTCTTTAATAAAACTTTATGAGGATTATTCATAGATTTGGTGTTTACAGATTAAACCTAGAAGTCACGGAGCAGAAGTAGATTCTATAAAAGGATGCTGTGGATCATCCTCCACACAGCGAGGAGACCCAATTTTAGGGGCGTGTGTGTGTGTGTGTGTGTGTGTGTGTTTGCGTGTCCTTTTTTTTTTTTTTTTTTTTTTTTAAATTTCACAGCAGCTGGAAACAGAAAACATTTAAGTGCGTGATGGACGGCGGACCGGAGATGAGAGCCGCAGCCTGGAGTGGATCTGACGCTCGACCGAGATTGAAACGGAGCTTCGTGTCTGAAGCTGTGACAGCGTAATCAAGCACACGCTCACGGACACATATTCACAACATAATCTCTGGTCATGGATGTTGGCTTATGGCTCTGCATCTCTCTCTCACACACACACACACACACACACACACACTGGTCACTACAATAACACTTTTTGGGCATGGATCGCATTTTCTCCAGCCTGGAAGCATTTCTCTATTTTTCCGCCCCCTTCCCGTCTTCAGGTGGCCTGCCGTCCTTTTATCCTCCGCTGCATCTTGGCCGTCCTGTTTACTGCCGTGACATGACTGGAGATTTGAATCAGCCTCTGCGTCAGTGTGTTTGTTGCTCCGCTCGCGGACGCCAGAGGACGAAGCTGTTGCGGCGCAGGTACTCGGGCCGGCGTTGCGTAACTCCCGCGCCAAGACATTAGGTCTGGAGCCGGGGATTGCTCACACAGAACGCGTCATTTATTTTGAAGGGGAAACGGAGAGCGCCGACCTGAAGCGTCTCTTCCACGCATTGCAAGCGCCCTAAAAGCATTTGCTTGTTCACCAACAGCAGAGAACGCCGCTCACTCCCACACCTGTAGGCCCCTGACAGGTGGGGATCACCTCAAATTATCAGTCCCGTGGATTGAAACGCTCCACCGCAGCTTCGTGCCTAATGGAATCTGCCCCGCGACAAGACACCGTAGATCAAGCAGCCCCCCCCACCCACCTCCATTTATCCACGCAGCACTGGTTTTAAAACCCAACAGCATCTCCGTGCAGAAAGAAAATCCTTTGTATAATCCACAAAACAGGCAACTGATCTGAAAGCCTAAAAATAGTGCACAGGGAGGTCTGTGGATTCATGCCGCCAAAAGGACACGAGCTTGATAATAAAGTGTGCGACTGATCTCGGAGTCGAGCGCACGTGAAAGCAATCAGAGTGTAATCTTTTACAGTGTGCCAGGAGATAGATTCTCTCCCAAACGTCGGGCGTATCTGTAAAGTCACATTTAACACGTTGTCAGGTTTGCTGAAGCTTATCCCAGAGGGAAGGAAGGATACGCGCGCATCCCCGTGCTATCTTTGTGAGGACTTTCATAGACATAGTGGATTACCCAGCCCCTAACCCCGACCACCCCACCTGACCCCCTGACCCTGACCTAACCTGAACACCAGGCACCTACCCTCAAACAGTCCTTTGAAGCCAAAATGTCCTCACTTTGCTATTAAAATGCAGATTTTGGTATACATAAGTACATAGCGAGTACAAGAACACACACACACACGCACGCGTGTTATTTGCTGATATCTAAGATGTTTTCTCTCTATTAAGAAAAGCTGACCTGAGCTGATTTGATTTGACGTACGTGACGACGTTGAGCCTTCTGAGCGTCGCTGAAAGGAAACCAATTAAGAGGAAGTCTGATGAGCTGATTATTGGTTATCTGACCACCCACGCAGCAAATGTCATCACCAAGTCTAATTTTCAATCCAATGAAGTTGTTTCGACGGCGAATTAATAAACTTACACGAGTCCCCGCTCCGGCGATGTTGCAATGGATGTGGTGGTTCAGCGCCCCGCGCATTTGTTGATGCTGTCGACAGGAGACCCGTGGAGCCGTTCCATCAGTTAAAACAAGGATTTGGGTGTCAGCGCCCAGTTATTTTACACCCCTATGTGTATGTGATTTGACTAACCGGGAACGGGAAAAGGCGCCGTAACCGAAATTCGTTTTTGGAAACCCGGTGTGGCTGGGAAAAAAAAAAAAAAAAAAAAGAGGCCTTGAGCCGGAGGAGAGACGCTGAGAGCAAAGACAGAAGAGCTGAGAGGTGTCAAACACCCGGCAAGAAAGGCCACGAAAGGCCAGTAAGCATGTAAATTCACCTCCAAACACTGCCTACACACACACACACACACGCGCGCGCACACACACACACACTGTGACAGTTGCGTTAGATGAACAAAAGAGAATATCCAAACCAATCACTTTACAGCTTTATGGATCATCTGTCAGCTCTGCTATTAGACTGCCAACGTCTTGACATTTAACAACAAATTCATATTTCTCTCTCTCTCTCTTACTCTCTCTCTCTCTCACACACACACACGCACGCACACACACACACGGGCAAACACTTAGCGCTTGTTGACATTTGCCAGCGCCACATTTTTCTGCTGGGTGTTTCCAAATGAAGGACGTGAGAGAGACCCTGTGACTTAAGACAGATTGATCCGTTCCTGCCATCAAACTTGTTTCACAGCCTCTGAGGATGTGCTCCTCGCCGCAGCGCACGCTCCCGACACAGACAGATCCAATCCCAGCGGAAAATTTACTTGCTGTCTCTTGTTGGCCAATTCTGTGTTTTGTGTGTGTGTGTGTGCGTGTGTGTGTGTGTGTGTGTGTAAATTAGATTAGTGCGTATATGTGGCTGCTGTAAAGGATGATCGCTGCGCAGTCCCAAACCAGCGAGAGCTAGTTTGAAAGATTAACAACTTAGTTATGACACGTCTTAAATTAGTTGCTGCAGCGGAGGGAGCAAACTTTGAACCAAATGCCAACGTGTGAAATCACAGCGGAGGAGATCAGATGCCGCGAAGCCGCCAGGAAAGAGCTTCTATCCATCCCCGCCGCGCCAGGTTGTTAGATTACGGCTCGACAAAGAGACGCGAGAACGCGGACAAAGACGCCGTTTGACGGGTTTAATAGAGTGAAAAGCTGGATGGATGTTTGGGGTAAAGTGCCCCACGTACACTGTAGCAACTTCCTGTTGATGGGGGGGGGGGCACAACTAGGGAGGGGAACCCATAAGAATTTTCTTCTTATTGATCGTGTGAAGGAATGAAACGATAAAAAAAGGCTCTTGAACGTCTCCAACATTGAACAGAAGATACAGGCTTTCATCCCCGTGGCCCAAAGCTTCATCCCAGGAGCTGGAGAGTATTCCGACGGGGACAGACGGGACCTGGAGGAGTTCATCACCGCCTTCACCTTCCAGACGGCTGCCCTACCTGTCGTCTCTCCGCTCCTGCTTCACCTGGACGAGGCTCGGCTCGGCTCGGCGGCGCATCAAACGCGTCGCACCCGTCCATCATACGCTGGGGGTCAGGGGGTCCTGGATGTTGGAAGAATTCCCCCTTTGACGACATTAAAGCTCTGCGAGCCTCTCAAGCAGCCCGGTATCATCCTTTACGTGAAGTGTGGCCACACTTAATAAATAATCGCTAAACGCAATCATCAGACGAGCACAGCAAGGAATCAAATCACTGGGAACCAGATCTAAAAAAGAACTGGGTTTTGATTCCCATCACTAATCACAACTGGCCCACACAGACAGGCTTTAGGCCCATCTTCATCTTCAGGCCCATCTTCATCTTCAGGCTCATCTTCATCTTCAGGCTCATCTTCATCTTCATCTTCAGGCCCTACTTCATCTTCAGGCTCATCTTCATCTTCAGGCTCATCTTCATCTTCAGGCTCATCTTCATCTTCATCTTCAGGCTCATCTTCATCTTCAGGCCCATCTTCATCTTCAGGCTCATCTTCATCTTCAGGCTCATCTTCATCTTCAGGCTCATCTTCATCTTCATCTTCAGGCTCATCTTCATCTTCATCTTCAGGCTCATCTTCATCTTCAGGCCCATCTTCATCTTCAGGCTCATCTTCATCTTCAGGCTCGTCTTCATCTTCATCTTCATCTTCAGGCCCATCTTCATCTTCAGGCTCATCTTCATCTTCAGGCTCATCTTCATCTTCATCTTCATCTTGAGGCCCATCTTCATCTTCAGGCTCCTTCTTTGGCCCGTGTTTGAGTGAAAACCTTCTCGGATCTATTGATCGTCACTTCCTGCGGTGTCCATGGAAACGGAGGAGGCGAGGTCAGCCCGGGTTGAGGCCGGCGGGGGCCCGAGGACGACGGGGTCCGAGGTCACCTGGGCGGCGTCGTGGGTCAGTCAGTGCGCTGACAAAGCGACGACGTCAGGTAGGGGGGGGCCTGGATCGGCCCGTTTGTGTTAATGAGGCCCCGGGGTCATCAGAGATTCACACGGCACCGACCTGAAGGGGAGTCGGAACCTTCCAGCTTCAAAATGTCGGTCTTAAAGCGGCAGAGCTTCACGCTGTCAAGTTAACTCCTACAAGCACGCGAGGCCGTTCACCACCGCGGGTGATGCAGGAGCACTTTCTGAAGACATGGATTTTTATGGGCAGTTCATTAATTAACCAACTAACCAGTTTTGGTACTAGTCCTGGTTCCTGGTTCCAAATACAGCGGGACCTCTACTCACGAACGTCTCATTTCCTCTTGTTACGAAAGAAATTTCAGGATCCGAAGGGCAAAAACACGCTACCGCTGCTACTCGCAGCTCGCGGAGTTTAGCGAACGTAAACGTGCTTGTAGCTGCTCTACCATTGGCTGTTGCCTAGCAACCTCCCTGTCATCCCATTGGCTAGGAGGGACATCGATATGTACAGGTGTGTGTGTATCCCAGTGTCGTCTTCGTTTAACTTTGATTCGCTATGGACCCCAGGAAAGTGATGGAGAAAAGTGAAAGAGAAGAAAAGAAGAAGAGGAGAGCTTTTTTGTCTATACAAGCGCAGCAAGAAATAATAGAAAAGCATGAAAAAGGGATGCGTTTGGTTGATCTCGCCAAAGAATATGGCCGTAATACATCAACGGTCAGCACGGTATTAGTTCGATGGTGTTACCTCAAGTGTTTACATTCGTTGCTAGTAATGACGGCTATTGTAAGATTAGCCTGTAATAAAGTTCATTTTGTTCCTGGAGAAGCCTTGCACTGAATTCCTACATTTATTATGCATAATCTAACTGTAACATGTATTTGTTACATGTTTTAATGGATTTTTATGATTTATTAAAAAATTATGTCCGAATTTATGGGGGCTTGGCACGGATTAGGGCATTTACGTGGAAAACGCGTCTCTAATTATGTAATTTTCAGGTTACGAAACAACTTCCAGAACCAATTAATTTCGTAAGTAGAGGACCCACTGTACTTGATCTGAACCTAAATTCCTGACTTCACTTGCAGGAGTGCAGCTGAAGCTTTGGGAGGAAAGCGGAGCGCTCGTATTGGACCAGTAGTTGCATCAGTAAGCAGGTGCGTTGAGCTGATGTATCAGAATCAGCTTTTTGGAAGGAAAAGTCAGATCAGTGAAATCTCAGCAAATCTCAGCAGTTTCCGTTGTGTTTCAGGGGCGAGCCTGAAAGCGAAACTGCTGAGAGCTCAGGCCAGCGTGACTGCTGGAGTTCCTCCTCCGTTTTAACCAGCTCTTTGTGTGAAACTCAGAAGTCAAACTCTTTAAAAAAAAAAAAAAAAAATCTCTGTTTTGTTTAAGGTGTCAGGCGGCGCCGTAAATCTGCCCGGTCACCCCCGTGTCGACTGCATGCGGCTGGAGGCGCAACGCCGCATCAGCATGCAGTCTGCACGTGCGCTGCCTGTAAAGTGCTTTAGGACACGCTCCCTGATCCATGACAGAGTGAAGGACTGAGGAAGAGGAGGAGGAGGAGGAGTGTGTGTAGTGGTGTGTGTCTACGATGGCACTGCCACGCGGGTCGCACGGCCCCAGACGCCACCGCCGCCGCCGCTGGACACATCAACCACCTCCATGGAGGTGAACTCCCGCGGGTCCTGACTGGACTCTTTCACAAGGGGGGGGAGGAAAAGAAAAAAGAAACACAGCAAATCTGGTACATTTCCACGAAGCCTCGGCTCCGTGTGACCACCCTAAATGTCACTTTTCCTCAAGATAACGAGCCTTGATCTCACGCGCTCGTTGAAAACATCCGTAACCCCCCTTAATTCGAGTTGTGACACATTTTTGGAGCGGCGGGCCGCTGGGACGCAGGTCGGCGTGATGTTTGCTCAGCGAAGAGCACAGAATGAATTAAAATGTCATTTTGTTCTGCTCAAAAGGTTAAAACGCTGATGTGTGCGTGTGTGTGCGTGTGTGTGCGTGTGTGTGTGTGTGTGTCATCTGCAAAACCCAGAAAAAAAGAAAGAGGCATGATGCAGACCCCCGGAGCAGCTGCTGCCCCTCGCCCGCTCGATGTTTGTCGCATGAGGATGCGACGGTGCTTCCTCACACATGCATAATACCTCCTGTTCCCAGTTGTGCACACGCGCGGCTACAGGGCCCGTGCAACCTGGACCCGTGCGAGCGGGACGGTAAACCCGGAAAAGGCCCCCCCCCCCAAGGTCAGCGCGGGGACAGATGCCGGAGGCCGTCGGCGGGCTCGGGTTCAGGTGTGGGTTCGGCAGCGTTCCTGATGATCCGCTGTTGCATTTAGGGCCGAAGCGGGACCCCGCCCCCCCCCCCCGCGCATAAATTCGAAAACTCTCCACCGCATCTGCTCTGAACTTTGATCAAACTCGCGCTCACCTCCAACACCTCTCATTAAAAATCCTCAAAGGAGTTTCCTTAAATACGTGGCTCATCCACCAGATGGCCTCTCCTCCGCTACAAATCTTGCCCTCTTCTCATCCCTCACTTCTCTTTAACCCTGCTCTTTTTTTTTTTCTTTTTTTTTCTTTCCTCCCCGGCTCTGATTTTCCTCCCTGGCTCTGGTCGGGTCCCCGGGGCCCGGACGGACAGATGCGCGGCCTTGTCCCGCCCAAAACACACAAACAGCTCTGTGACCTCATTTCTCCAAGGAGGCCAGTCGAACGGAGCCAATGAAGAGCCGACAGCTGTACTGAGCGGGGGGGGGGTCGTCTCGGGGGACGGGTTTGTGGACAAAGTAGCGGATTCTCCAAATTGCTTCATGTTCATTACGGCCAATTTTTCTCTTCAAAATTAGCGCTTTTGCCACACGGAGCCGAACTAAAGCCTAATGAGATCAATGAGATCTGGTTTGTTTTGTCTTGATTCGGGTGTTTGGGCTGTTGCTTTGGCTTTAATGGAAACAGACGCCTGCTGTTTTAGCCGCTTACAGTCGTGATGTTATGATGGTTTTTGTGACTTTTCCGTTGTTGTCGGGGGTTCGGGGAGCCTGCAGGTGGGTACAGATCACCAGATAAACATTCACACTTTGTGCACAACTTTAATGCATCAGCGTAATGTGTTCTGTCGTGACTCCGTACAAGAACGCACCCTCAATATGAGAAACAATCATTCAAATGCCCACAGGAAACACACACACACACTAACACATGTTTACATTTGGGAGGTTGTTGGACAGGGTTTCCATCCAACTCAACCCCAAAGGAGCACATTAACCATCAACTCATTAGTTTTGATTTCACTGCAACACACACAAAAAAAAGCACATTTGGGCTGATTCGCCGATTGTCATGGAGTTATCGTGTGACTTTCGTAATGTCCTGGGCAGCAGCGTTGGTCTCCAGACTGACCTTTGAGACTGATAACACGACAGGAACCATAAAAATGCAAACCTATATTTCATGCAATATATTTAAAACTATTATCAAGGAAAAAATAAATTAAACCACGACATCGTGAGAGGTGCATCCTGTAGAGAAAAAGAACAAACATCTGAAGAAAACCTGGTATTTAAAGTCAACAGAGTCAAAGGTGGAACTAAAGCTTAACATAACTGGGAAGGGTCTTTAAGGGCTACTGGGAGCTGGACGTCTGAAACCCTTTACGGCTGAGGCTTTTAAAGCCACAGTGTGAATCCAGCCGTCCCAACCAAGTCCTGGTCCATTTAGATCACAGCGAAGGCCCCACTTCAATCCTTTATCCGAGCCCTTTGCCAGATGAGGAGAAATAAGGATAATAACAAAATAAAAAGAAATGGGAAAAGCGTCTTAAGCACGCCAGTAGCCAGAGGCGGGGATAAAATCCTCATTAAGATCTGGCACCACCACCCTCCTCTGGCACGAGGCTGGCTATAATTGCGTGAGGGTCTACTTGACTCTACCCATACAACAGCGCTGTATCATCTTCACTTTGATTAGAGACTGCAGACCTCAGGCATTGTTCCTCCTGAAAACGGATGTCTTTGGCAGAGGCGCCGGGCTGGGATGCTCCGCGCCGGAGCTCCAGTGTTTGCGGTAACGCTCCCCGTGGTAACCACCTTACACGGGCTGCTTAATGCCCCAGTTTCTAGGACATCAGCCCGTGGGACACGGAGGGTTTAAAGCAGTGGCTGGACATTTTCATTGGGTTTTAAAAAACTCCCACCCCACAGAGAGCAACCTGCTAATTCGATTCTCATGCTAAGCTAAGGCGCGGCTAATGACAGTATCTCCCTCGTTTGTTCCTTTTTTTTTTTTTAAACTGCGCCGAGGCCGGCGATGATTAAGAACACAATCATTTACCACACACACACACACACACACACACCTAGACAATCAACCACGAGTTGAAACAGTCCATAAACAGCCAATCAGGCTCCGAAAATAAACACGCTGGCGCCAATCAGGCGCTGGAAGCCCCAAACAACAAAGAAATAAAATGAGAAGTGCAGAAGCTGCTTTAAAGACCTTCACCGCCCACCGGCTCTAACTGGCCCCGCACCAGTGCCCGTCACCGGGGCCACAGGCCAGAATTCCACAGCCTCATTCTGCCACTACTGTCGGGACTCGTCTGTAAAAACACCATCACAAATTGGGAATATCAGAGGTTTGCCTGGATTCCTGCCAGGCGGGTTGGGCCTTAAACCCCTCCTAAACCTACTGGAGCAGCCGGTGAGCAGCCTCTACCGCCCTCCCAAACGACCCCGAGGCTCGGTTCGTGGCCAGATTTGTAGGACGCGCTTCCTCGGTCGTCACGTCACGCAAGGAAAACTCGGGCGAAAGCTTCGCGGGCCGAGGTAAAAGCGCGATCCCCAAAGTGACTCCACCTGCGGCTCCGTGAGGCAGACATTCACCTCGGGCCTGATGTGGGAGGAAGAGGGGGGGAGGAAGAGGGAGGGGGGGGAGAGCTGGGGCTACCAGCTAGTAAAAGCTAATAAATGTTTCAGAGTAGAACCAACGAGCAGAGCGCGCCTCGCTGTTTGGACGGACTTCGCTGCTCCACGCATGCGCGTACCTCGGGTTGGAAGAAGCTTTTATTTTTTATTTATTTATTTTTACATATTTATTATTCCCACTTTCAGGTGAGGAACCTCTGATTGTGTTTATGTTCAAGCGCGTCAGCGGACATATGACTGGCGCTGGTGTGCGTGTAAAGTGACCAAGGACCTCCCGAGGAGGCTGCGCTTATTAAACTGTATCAAAACTCCTCTGTCCGTCGCAAACATCACAATAAAAAGGAGCCCTGAGCTCCAAAATACCTTCATATGGAGATGAGAGACGGAGCAGAAACACCACGTCGAAGAAGAACGGCGTTCTTTTGGGAGCTGTTCCGGGTGGATGCTGGAGCAAACCTACTAAATATTTTACAAATAAAGTACTGGTGTCTTCCCTGTATTCACTCAGCAGGGGACGGGGCACAACAGCCGGAAAATATAAAAATAATGCAAATGCATCTGCGAAAAGCCCCACTGCCTTCTGTCCGTATGAAATATTGAGATTTTGTGGAAGCAACAGCTAATTTTATGCATGAAACTCTACTGTAAATGCAAAGGGCTGACACCAGGAGTAACAGTATTAATACCTGTGGCTCACGGCCTTCACTTCTCCATCTATCTTCCCTGCTCTGCTCGTAACAGGAATCTTTCGGGGGGGCAACCTTTCTAATCATTTATATTCATGTGTCATCGCTGCTGGCTACAGGCACTTTTGGCTTTCAGATATGGCTGCTGATCCAGCGAGCGCTTTAAAAATCAACCGTCAAATGCTACAAAACAAGCGCGGCGGCGGGAACTCGGCGGGCTGCAGGAGGGGAAGGGACGCGCGACGCGATTCTCGGGAGCAACAGTCTGAAAAGTAGACGTGTCGCGAGCGCCGGGAGGGATGACGAGAAAACGGGCTGAGCGTTCGCCACAACCGACCTCGCCGCTCCGTAAAAAGAGAGGGACAGCCCGGCGCTCCGGGACACGAAGGCACTCACACCAGCACTTCCTCACTCTTTTACACCTTCGTACTCGTTAGGAGTCGTTTTTTTGTTTGTTTTTTTACCAGTTCCCCCAGTCAGAGGTCACGAACCACCAGTTTATGCTCACGTGTTGACGTGAGGCACAGAAACGACGACCGCTGCCGTGGCGTCTCCGCCCGAGAGCCGCTGAACGTCCGTCTCCGTCCGCCTCCGTCCGCCCGCCCGCCGCGGCGTCAGAACAGTTGCAGCAGCGCATCGGGGCCCCACTCCATGGCGGTCTGAGCCACGGCCAGCATGGCCGCCCCGAGGGTGGCGGACAGCCCCCACACCGCCATCTTCACCATCCGGTTCCCCTTCCCCCACAGCTGGCCTCGGTCCCGGGTCACGGCAGCTCCGAGGCCTGCGCGCCAACAGAAGGGGGGGGTCGGGGAGGGAGGAGCGGAGACACGGGAGGGTCAGGGCGCTTCACAAAGGGGCGGGGACGAAGCCCGCGGCTCACCACGGCGATCGCGGGGGGCAGATTTATCGCGTCAAGCACTCGGCGATCGCGGCGTCGTTTGTAGTAATTACTAAGTGGGAGGGTTTACTTCAGGTGCTGATTCGGCCGTATTCAAAGCAGCGGTTCGGCGCCGCTCAAGTGTAGTTAAACGTACAGTCGTGAGGGCCTCTGACGCTACATTAAGGCTCACTGACACCACGTACAGCTACAGGGGGTCCTCGTGATTGGCCGTCTGCTATGAATTTCGCTTTAATTGAATCTTGATGAAAGCGCTGGGAATGGTGCGCGTCAATTTTAATATCGCAGCGTTTGGCCTGGAGGGAAGCTGCAGCCCGTCTTGGTCTGCCCGCTCATCGCAGCCAACATGTCAGACAACACTGATCGGATTTTCATGAAACCTGTGGGGATGAAGCAGCTCCTCAGTCTTTTTCTGCTACATTTAAATTTGCACTTGACTGGTCTGATGGGGGTGCTACATCGTTTGTTTACTAGTTATTGATTGGCCGAAGGGGAGCATCATTTGTTGGACATGACATATTTACTGCTGCGTTGTTTTGATGAATTATGCTCCCCAGATGTATTTAGGCTAAATTGTCTGCCTCTAAAAGGCTCACAGCTGGCGTTCATTGTACGATTATCCCGAGGAACCCGCGCGCTGCGTGCGTGAAGCGTCCCTCTCAAAACTCGGGGGGGACCGGATCAAAACTGTTGCGTACCGTGTCCGGAGGTGGCGGCGCCGTGGGCCTTGGTGAGGCGCTGGAGAACAGCGTCGGGCCTTTGGTGAAGGGTGGACAGCTGAAACGCCTGGAAGGTGCTGATGGATCGACTGGAAGAGAAACAGTCAGGCGTTGAGCCGAGTTTCGGATATTATCAATCATTACAGGACCTGAGCAACTTCTGGCATCGGTGACGTGATGTCACTCCGTTTTCAATAATGGCAGTGGCACTGAAGGACACTAAAAAAAGACTGAGGAGAGCGTTTAGTCGTGTCGACTCTACATCAGTAACAATCTCTATATTTCTCAGTCTTCGTCACAAAAAACACAAACTGAAGAGCTGAAACGTCACCGCCCCCTGGCGAGCAGCGGTGGAACTACACCTCGACAAAACACTCCTGTATTTAATATTAAAGATGGACAAGTGTGGCAAAAATATAGTATAAGAGAGTATAATTGATAGTATAGTTGATAGTATAAGAGAGTATAAGAGACCAGATATTGATTAAATACAAATACCGTGTGCCACCACCTAGAGTTGTAATAGCCATTTGTGTCTGTAATATTTAATTTTATAAATGTGGAAGGAAATAAACTGTCCTCACCTCTTGTGGGACTGAAGTGCGGCCCGCTTGGCCAGTAAGGATGGAGGGTACTGGTCAAACAGGTCTCGAGCCCGGCATATGAGGAGCTCATACGGGAGATCCTGGGGGATGCGGGACAGGAGGTGATGGACCATCGCCATGTCGCACTCGGTCCGCTTCACCTCCTTCTCTCTGTGCAGCACGATCTGAGGAGCAGACGGGCGGGTCAGGGGTTTGAACAGCCGAGAGTGTGAAGAGTGCGGCCGGTCTGACAGCGAACGTGAACACGCGTCTCAGGGTGGCGTCCGGTGCTGTGGTGCACCCCGGACTACACCTCCGTAAGAGCATGCCGCTGGCGTTGTTCCAGGAGCACACACACCCAGTCGGGGGAGGGATGCGAGCGCTCTGGGGCACCCGGACTCGGTCGGTTGTCCCGCGGGCGTCGACGTGTTCTCACCGTAGCGGCGAGGTAGATGGGCATCAGGGGGTGGGAGGACAGGAAGAAGTCATAGAGCCTCAGCGTGTGCTTGAACTCCGACAGCACGTGGCCGAACCACGTGATGAGCCACGACAGGGCAAAGATGGTGCCCACCTCCGCCCTGGAAGGACAGACACGGAGACGCGCTCAGGACCGGCCCGGCGGGAGTCGGGCTTGACCACGTTTCGGACAGAGCGTGAAAGCTCCACTTGTGTGTTCGTTTAAAAATAAAGAACCTTATGACTGAATGAATTTAACAACTCCAGTGATGGACAAGAGCAAACAAAACAAATAGGAGATGAGATAGAACCCACTTCATTTACTATATACTCAAATATAGAATTTCTAAATAAAACTGGTTTTATCAAGTTCTAAAAATCTGCCACTGGGGGAAGCACGTTTCTCTGAGCCAAGATAACAAAACAGGCGTTTAGAGGAATTAAACTGAAATAGCACAATTTGAATTTCGGTGAATATCTCTAGATTAACCGCACGGTTATCAGGAGGAGGAATGCATCCTAAAAGAAACAAGTAGTAGCGTGAGTGAAGTTTCACTATGATGTTTATCGCTAAGGTTTCAGGATTGTTGCGTGTCAATATGACTTATTGATAATATTATCAATAGTCAATGGAGAGAGAAGGGCAAGCACAAGAAAGGAGTGGTAAGAGATAGCAAATCAGCGGGACGGATAGATGGGAGAAGACGAGCAAAGGGCGGCGAGTACGGGTTTTGATAAGACAAAATAAGTGAGAGGGCGGAAGCGAAGCAACAGAGATAAAGGGAATTTTTAAGAAATCAAAGACAGGAGCAGCCGTAGTCCAGACCGGGGCCCCTGCCAGAGAAGGGTGGGGTGTTCCGAGGCTGCATTCCTTCCATCTGATTTCTCGGGCTTATTTCTGAACATGTAATTTGCGACCGTGGAACCTTCCAGCGTGTCATCGATTATGAGTTATGATGCAACAGTGCAGTACAAAGACGGCCGCAGCCCCGCACGTGCACGGCCAGGCGCACGCGCGCATGCCTCGCCGCTGTATCAGTAAACTGGGAACATTTCTCGTGGGTTTCACGGTCTCGGCTTGCTTGGTAATCAGATTAAAACTGGATTAGAACCGTGAGAATCCACATTTCAGGATCACAACAAACAGATGAAAGTGTGTCAAACACAATATTCCAAAGGTGCTGGTGTAATCCTGTTTACCTTATCATGAAGTCATAGAGTTCTGCATCAACCTGTTCTAGGATAGGCATCAGGTAGTTTAAAATGTGCTTTGTGCTGTCCATGGTGGGGTCCATGAAATCCCTACAGGCAGACAACCATAGAAACAAACACGTTAACAACATAATCCGGTCAATTTCAAGTGTGTTTCAAGATATTAGAGGCTAAAAAGAATCCGACCTGAGGTGGTAATTGGAGAGTGTTTCCAGCATGGCGATGGCCATCCTCTCCCCCACCAGCAGCAGCAGAGAGACGGCCACGTCGTGGTAGCCCTGGTAGTAGTGGAGCTGGGGGTTACGTTTCAGGACCTCCAGGATGACGTCGATGAGCTGCTCCTGGAGCACCGCTCTCTCCGCCGCCGGCATTCCTGAAGCAGAGCCCAGCACGGGGAATTAAGACCAGGGAAATACTCAGGACGGTGGTATGACGCGCTGTGCCTCGGCGGTCTAAACTAGTACAGGAAGAGTCGGGCGGGAGTTGAGTCGAATTTTAAAATGAAGTTCAAAACAAATGACCAGAGCTGTCGCGTCAGTGACAAAGGTCACTTAACACACAAAAAGCCAATTATGTTCCACCAACTAACAACAAACAAATTCTCTTTTCAGCACCCAAACAGCCCACAGTTTGGATTCTGATGTATTTTTTTTCCACAATCAATTAACTGTCTGACTACCGTGCGACCAATCACACGTGGTTTGGGACATAATTCACATTTTCCAGCACACAGCTACGTGCTGTAGTGAATGTGGGAGTTCCATTTTAAAACGACAGACTCAAAGAGACCTCAAGGCATATGGACACGCACCTTTGGGGAACCGTTTCATGGATCTCCTTACATCCAGGACTACCTGGTTGTAGTCCTTGTGGTTCTCCCTCACATCGCGACCTTCAACAGGAGACACTTTGCTATTAACTCGTTACTACCCCCAAAGGAAGCGCTCACGTCATCAACCACTAACCAGGCTTGTGCGGTAAGTCGTACACGTTGATGTTCAGCAGTTTAGGCCAGACCTTCCGCCTCACTTCATCGGTGAGCAGCCCTCCTTTACTGGCCGCTGCTCTCTTCAGAGTCTCGATGTCAACTGGATCACTGGACATTTCAAATGACGACATCCACACTAAACATACTGGAATTCAGTTCATCGGACATTTGTGTGCCGTCTGTCTGGTCAATCGTGTTTTAAATCACAATAACTGCATAAAACAGGCACCACTATGAAGGTAAGGTTGGAATGCGATTAGTCATTAGTTTTAAAAGAGGACAACTTTGTGTCTATTCCTACATTTCATCAACATTCACTGATTATTCTTTTTCACCTGATCAAAGCCTGATTGATTTCTGTCAGCTTCTGCTTCCTTCCAAAGTTTGGTTCTGTAAGAGAGAGCGGAAATTAAACACAACGTGTACAATATATGAAAACGTGCTGCGTATGAATGAAGCAATAAGACCGAAGGAATGGACACGCAGTGTTGCTGACTGGAGAAAAGGGGAAATAAAATAAGACAGTCGGAACAAAAGATGAGAGACGGCGAGAAAGTGAGAGAATGCACATGAAGCAAAGATATAACAAAATAATAGTCGCGGTAAAGTTACGATCTGCAATTTTCTGGGTTTGGTTGACAGTATTATTATGACAGTGATGTTTTACATACAAATCCGGGGGGGGTTGCACAGAATCTTCTCTCTTTATTGACTTTAATTCCAGCAGACAGAGAGGACTTTATTTTCTAAACCGAATTAACATTGAATGGATGCTCAGACTAATCTAGTTAGTGTCTTTTACAGGAAAAAAAAGCCGTCTCCCTGAAACAATGACACATTCAGTACAAAAAATACCTGCAAACAGCAGAAAAGGTGGAGGAAGTGGAAGTTAAAGCTGTAACTTTAATGACCAAACTTGTGCGACTGTCGGGATGTTCGCTGCTGCCACGCAGGCACAGCCGGGGGGGGAGGCTAAAGCAGAGCCCCAGTGGCACATGAGGAGGTCAAATAAGACATGTTTGAGGGGGGAGACAGCCTGAGGACTGAATACGAGGAGCGAGGCGAGTGAAATGTGAAGTTATAATGTTCTTAAAGGAGGCTGTCGCTCGGGCCGGGGGGGGGGGCAGGTGTTCACTAAAGCTGGTGTGAATGAGGGATGTTCGTGACAGAAGGGGTGAAGTGGAGGACAAGCGAGGTGCGTTGGCGTCCCGTCCAGATGTTTAAGTGGATGTCTGTGCGGCGGCTTTTACCTTTGGAGACAGATGTGCTCCCATTCACTCCAGCAGCCTCAGCCGGCTTCGCTTTGCGCCTTTTCATCCCTCTTAGAGCCCGGGGACAGGACGGAGCCGCTTCTGCTGTGCCATAAACAGGCTCACAAACCGTAAAAGGAGCGACTACTGACAGATAAAAGACGGAAAATAAGGTTTTAGCTCGCACGTAAGCGCCGTCAGTTCCAGCCGTCCCTGAGGGAGTCAATCTAGCCTCGAGCAGCCAGCTGCGCTCTGATAGGTGGGACTGTCACGTGACCGCGGACGACTACCTGATTGGCCGGTCATCGGCTGCACCGCAAGCAAACCTGATTGTAGTCTTTAGTCTGTAGTCGGTTTGATAAACATTTAAATTTCTGTGTTGAAGCCACATTCCTTTGGCCTTGTTCGAACGTGATGCAGCGTTTGGATAAGTGCAGCAAAGATATTGTGTGTTTGGAAAGCAAATACGACTAATTTAACCAGTTAACCAGCACAAGTCAAATGTGGGGAAAAGTCGGATTTTTAAAACAAATCGTTGGACAAAAGACAATAAAGACCTGTAATCCATGTCTGTGTGTGACAATGAGTGGCAATAAATAAGTCAAAGAA
This sequence comes from Lagocephalus sceleratus, assembly GCA_911728415.1. Classification (NCBI taxonomy): domain Eukaryota; kingdom Metazoa; phylum Chordata; class Actinopteri; order Tetraodontiformes; family Tetraodontidae; genus Lagocephalus; species Lagocephalus sceleratus. The sequence goes on along the minus strand of CAJVRN010000219.1, from coordinate 1,884,580 downwards.
GAAGAAATATGCCTGGAATATAATTTCCCCATCTATCACTTCATGTGAAAACCTTAAAAATATGTGTGTATTGGTGACACATTTTGTTACAATATCAAAAATGTGGGGTCCTCAAGTTACATTTAACATGAAACTAAAAGGAACCTTAATTTAAAATTATTCTTCCAAAAAAAAAAAAAAAAACAGTTAGGTTTGCTGCTCACGACCCATTTCCCGAGCGCGTGGTTAAAACGTTCAAAATGTGCTAAACGACTTTGCGCAATTCTGCAAAAAAAACCTGGATAAAAACAGGTTTCGAATCAATTGCTCGTTGCAGTTGCAGTCATCCTTTCACTGTTTCAGCAACGCCTCCAAAAACGCTGTATTCATTAAAATAATAACAACAACAGTTGCATAAATAAAGAATCGGAGCCGCGTTTCGGGGCGAATGTTCACGTGGAGCGAGTCCTCGAGAGCAGACGCTCTACCGCTGGACGGAAGCGCGAACGGGGGATGAGGGGGGCCGGGCGCGGACCTGGCAACCCCGCCGCGGCTGCACCTTGACCGGCGCGTCGGAGGACGCGGACGGCCGCTGCGCTGCGGAGCGACCGGCGGGGGCGCACGGCGCGCGGCTCCGGCACAGGCGCGCGAGGGCGCGGGGCGGGCGACATGAGCGACAGGGCCGAGGCGCGGGGCCCGGCGGGCCGCCGCAGGAGGACCACCGTGCCCGGCGGCGCCAAGCAGGCCAGCGGGAGGGGGTGGCGGGACCGCGGGGACGGACCCCCGGGGGGGGCGCCGCCGGGGGGGCGGCGGAGGACGAGGCGCAGCAGCGGCAGCAGCGCGCAAACGCGCCGGGGGGCCAGAGGAGCGTGGCCGAGGACATCAACGACAGGCTCAGGTAGGGGGGGGGGGGGCGAAGCGGGTCGGGTCCGGATCCAGAACCGGTGAGTGAGTAAGTGGGTCAGAGGACCGGCGGCGGGGGGACGAGAGCGGCTCCAGAGCAGCAGAAATCGGCCCCCCCCATCCCTCATCCCTCAGAATCAGACACTTCAACCCCCCCCGAATCGAGCCCAGTTGGATTATTTAATCCCAGGGCCACGAGGCCACACTGTGATCTGACCTCTGACCCCGTCCTTCCCTGGACTTCAACGCGCCGCTGCCCCCACGTGTGTTTGTGCAACACTCTGGCCACGCGTCCCTCCGCACGTCCCTCCGCACGTCCCTCCGCACGTCCCTCCGCTGGTCCTGGAAGCCCTCACTTCTCTTCCTTCCTTCGTTTCTTCTTCCGGATTCGCCCGCCTCGATGTTTATCGAGGACCAAACCTGCTGAATAACCCCCCTCCCCCCCCCAACCCCCCCAACCCCCCCACCCTTAGTTCATCTCATTTCATACTCTGGTTCCACTCCTTTCATTCGTATGGGCTCTGCTCGGGCGAAGGGCCGGGGGGCGCCCGGGGTCGTGACCCCCCCCGGCCCCCCCCCCACAGGTAACCCCTGTGCGTCTGCTCCCCTGCAGCTGCCACGTCCTGCAGGAGTCTCTGCTCAGCTCGGCCAGCGGCTACAGCAACTACCGGGGGATCCTCAACTGGTGCGTGGTCATGCTGGTGAGTGGCTGCTGGGGGGCGTACCCCCCCACCTCATCTACCCCCCCCCACCTCATCTACCCCCCACCTCATCTACCCCCCCCCCCACACACACACACACCTCATCTACCCCCCTCCCACACACACCTCATCTACCCCCCACACACACACACACACACACACACACACCTCATCTACCCCCCCCCCCCCACACACACACACACACCTCATCTACCCCCCCACACACACACACACACCTCATCTACCCCCCCCACACACACACACACACACCTCATCTACCCCCCCCAGTTTGCTTTCATGCCGATCTTCCGTTTTTCTTTTTTTTGCCGTTGAGCCCCAGAGGGGGAAGTGGAGAGGTGGTGCGTTTAGGGCCCCCGTGTGTGTGTGTGTGTGTGTGTGTGTGTGTGTGTGTGTGTGTGTGTGTGTGTGTGTGTGTGTGTGTGTGTGTGCGGGGCTTCATTGACAGATGCTGCAGGTGTGATGTCGCTCACATTCCTGTCGGGAGGTGGGGGGTGGGGGGTAGGAGGTGGGGGTTGGGGGGTAGGAGGTGGGGGGGTGCAGGAGTTTTGCCATTCCCTGCTCCCCGGGTCATCGGACGCGTTCCCTCCCCGCGTCCGATGACCCGGGCTCCTTCCCTCCGATCTGGACCGCTGAAGTGAGGCGTGGGGTCGGGTCAGTGCGGGTTCTCTGTCGTTCACCCCGAGGGTCTCGACCGCTCTCGTACGTTTACCGCCGGTCCGAAGAGGCGAAACGCGTCTGAGCCCGTAACAAAATGTAAACTTTAGACCCTTCAGTTATAAATCTTAACCTGGTCCAGTAGGGACGTGGACTCTGTGATCGTCTGCTGCTCGTGTGTCCTCAGGACACCTCACACACACACACACACACACACACACACACACACACTCCCTGTGCTGTCCTCAGGACACCCCCCCTCTCTCTCTCTCACACACACACACACACACGTCCTCAGGACACCTCGTGAACTCTCTGCCTTCGTCTGGTCGCTGCACTCGTTTCTGTGTGTCTGTTGGCTCTTGTGTGGCCCCAGTCTGGTTCGGCCCCCGTCCCTTCTGCCCTGTGGAGACGCGTCCTGGGGCTTCGGGTCACCGGGGACGGTCGGTTCTGGACGTCTTCGGACTCCAGCCAGTAGGACTGTGAGGTGGAACCAGTGAGGGAGGAACTGGGCCTGCGACGCTTCCTGAAACACCCAGGACGCGTCGCAGAAACGTAAAAACGAAGAGATTTAAGAGAAAGAAGGAAACCGACCTTGAGCCCGTCTGATGGTTCTGGAGCTGGGACACGCTCCTCACGCTGGGCCCGAAATAACACGTCTAAATTTAGATCCACCAAAGATGTAAACCAAAGGTGATACTGATGTGTGTGTGTGTGTGTGTGTGTGTGTGTGTGTGTGTGTGTGTGTGTGTGTGTAGGTGTGTGTGTGTAGGTGTGTGTAGGTTTATTTAGGTGTGTGTGTGTAGGTGTGTGTAGGTTTATTTAGGTGTGTGTGTAGGTTTATTTAGGTGTGTGTGTGTGTGTGTGTGTGTGTGTGTGTGTGTGTGTGTGTGTGTGTGTGTGTGTGTGTGTGTGTGTGTGACCTTCACGACACAGTAAAGTCACCATTGAGGCTCCGGCCAGCTCGTTCATATCAGGGAAGATAAAAGCAGCGGCGAGACGGAGAACCGAGGTTGGACTCTCGTTCGGGAGTTGCGCCCCCGATTCCTGCCAGCTCAGACTTTCCTTGTGTTTATAAAGTTGAACTTTTACTGTGTGTGTGCGCGCGTGTGAGTGTGTGTGTTTGTGTGTACATATAAACAGCAAATTAGCATCTTTCAATGCTGTGGTATTTGGGTTAGAGGTGACCCTTCCCTCTCACTGAGGGCTACTAAGGCAAAGGTACACACACACACACACACACTGCTGCTGTTGGAAGACCACGCTGCACCTCCTTATCCTTCATCCCACCCACCCATTATCTTGAACATCTGCGCGCCATAAAAGCGCCTCCTGAGGCCGCGGGCTCGCCGCGTTTGTGCATGCGGTTTATCTGATGGTGAGATAAAGCTGGACTCTGATCCGAACCCTTAATGCATTGCGGTAAACGGATCTCAGCGGGTGGGGTGGGGCGGGAGAGGGTGGGGGGGGGTGAGTGGGGGGGTGAGATCCAGCCTGCCGTGTGTGGACACATGTTCTGATCTCCTTTCAGGTGCTGAGCAACGCTCGTCTGTTCCTGGAGAACATCATCAAGTGAGTGGGCTCGTCCCCCGGGGGGGGGGCTCTGCTCAGGTCTGGGGGGGGGTCTCAACCTCTCTCCTCCCGCTCAGGTACGGCATCCTGGTGGACCCCATCCAGGTGGTGTCCCTCTTCCTGAAGGACCCCTACAGCTGGCCCGCGGCGTGCCTCATCATCGGTGAGCGGGGCGTCGCCCGGGAACGCCACGAGGAGCTCTCGGCGAACGCCGTCGTTTCTCAGAAACAGCCCCCCCCACCCCACCCCCCACCCAGCCTGTGTCCTCACAGACGTGTCCTGTCTCTGTTCCAGGGTCCACCGTCTTCGTCCTGGCGGCTCTGTACGTGGAGAGGCGTCTGGCCGTGGTAAGACCTTAAAGAGCTCCTCAAAGCCGCTCTGCCACCGTTCAGGATGTTTGCTCGCGTCGGCCTCGTTAAACATCCTCCTCCCGATTACGCCCCCCCCCGTCGAAGGCGGGGCGGCGCGTCCCTGAGACACATCTGTATGTGGGTGGGTGAAGGAGGAGGTATCCAGCTGTGCCTCTCTGGTTTCTAGGGCACCATCTCCGAAACCAGCGGACGGATCCTCCACGTTTCCAACCTGGCGAGCTTGTTGGTCTTCCCCTCGGCCACCGTTCTCACGGTGCCCTCCATGACCCCAGGTGGGTTTTTTTGGAGATTGAAATCTATTTAAACATTAACCGTTTTAACCTCGATTCCCGACGTCTGAGAGTGCGTCTGTTCTTTCCTCGTCTCTAGTCGGTGGCGTGATCTCGCTGGGGATCTACACCGTGCTGTTTCTGAAGCTTTACTCCTACCAAGAAACCAACAAGTGGTGTCGGGAACTCAGACAAGCCAAGGCCAAGAAACTGACGCGGTCGTACTCGTGTAAGCCCAGCCCTCAATGTACCGTTGTGGGAATAACCGCTGAGTCGACGGCAGCATTCTTCAGGATTTCCAGAAGGGGAAAAAAAAAAACCCTTTAATCCTGCTACAGCTGCAATGACGACACTCGGCTGTGCCTCAAAAGTAACTTGTGAGGGTCCTGGTGCAGTCTAGTCGATGCTATGATCGGTATCAGCAGCAGTTTAGCTGCGTTTGGTTTTAATGAAAACGTGAGGCTTCCTTTAACCGCGCCCCTGCCGCCACCTAGCGGCGGAAACGCGCAACTGCACGTGTAACTGTTCAAATCCAGATGTTGACATCAGGGTTGATAACGTGATCACCGACCCCCAGGTCCCTCTGTGGCTCACTCCAATGGTTCCATGGTCCATACGCACGTGTCCTACCCGGGCAACCTTACCCACAGAGGTAACCATGGCGACGGAGAGCGGAACGTCTGACTGTAACTGGGCCGAGGCGGATAACAGACGGCCGTGTTGTCTCCCCAGACATGTGCTACTTCATCTTCGCCCCGACGCTGTGCTACCAGCTCAACTTCCCGCGGTCTCCTCGGATACGCAAAAGGTTCCTGATGAGGCGGCTGTTTGAAATGGTGCGAGCGAAGGCGTGCATGTGACGGCGTGCTCTCCTCCGTCTGTTGACGCCTTTGTCTTGAATTTCTGCCTCCCGCAGCTCTTCTTCATGCAGCTGCTGGTGGGACTGATACAACAGGTATGCCTGTTCCATCCTGCACACACACACACACACACACACACACACACACACACACCGAAATGCAAAAGTCATCCATCAGCCATCAGAGTGAAGCCCTTCCCCTTGTGTCTTCCAGTGGATGGTCCCCACCATACAGAACTCCATGAAGCCCTTCCAGGTACAGACGTCACCCAAAACAGAAATAAGAGAAAATATGTACACAATAATCTACACAACAATGTACACAACAATGTACACAACAGATAACGGGTGACCTCTGTTTTTCCCCTAAACAGGAGATGAACTTTTCCAGGATGGTGGAGCGTCTTCTCAAGTTGGCTGTGAGTGTCGAACTGAGACGAGATGAAACCTGAGAGGGAGCGCACCTCCCCTAACACCCCCTTCTCTCCTCACCTTCTCTCCTCACCTCCTCTTCCCCTTTTCTCCTCACCTCTCCTCCTCCCCTCCTCTTCCCCTTTTCTCCTCACCTCTCCTCCTCCCCTCCTCTCCTCCTCCCCTCCTCTCCTCCCCTCCTCTTCCCCTTCTCTCCTCACCTCTCCTCCTCCTCTTCTCTCCTCCCCTCCTCTTCCCCTTCTCCCCTCCTCCTCCTCTTCTCTCCTCCCCTCCTCTTCCCCTTCTCCCCTCCCCTCCTCTCCTTTCCTCCCCTCCTCTTCACTCCTCCTCCTGCCCTCCCATCCTCCTCTCCTCTCTCCTACTCCCTTTCTCCTCTCATCTTCCCTCCTCTTCTCCTCCTCCTCCCTTCCTGTCCTCTTTCTCTCCTCCTCTTCTCTCTCCTCCTTCCCATTTCTGTCCTCTTTCTCTCCTCCCCTTCTCTCTCCTCTCCTCCTCCCCTCCTGTCCTCCTTTCTCCTCTCCCCTCCTCTCCTCCCCCATTCTTCCTCTCCTCCTCTTCTCTCCTCCCCTCCTATCCTCCTCTTCTCTCCTCCTCCCCTCCTATCCTCCTCCTCTCTCCTCCCCCATTCTTCCTCTCCTCTTCTCTCCTCCTCCCCTCCTATCCTCTCTCCTCCCCCCCTCCTATCCTCCTCCTCCCCTCCTCCCCCAGGTCCCTAACCATCTGATATGGTTAATATTCTTTTATTGGTTCTTCCACTCCTCCATGAACTTTGTGGCAGAGCTTCTTCAGTTTGGAGACAGAGAGTTCTACAAGGACTGGTGGTGAGTGTGCCGCCGTGCACGTGGGCGTGCACGTGGGCGTGCACGTCATTTGAACGGCCCAGGAACGGTGCGTTTCTTCCCTTCAGGAACTCGGAGACTGTCACATATTTCTGGGCCAACTGGAACATCCCCGTTCACAAGTGGTGCTTGAGGTCAGACACGAACGCTCACCATGAACCACCGGTGTGATGAGTTAACGTCACCTCATCCAATAGAGACGGTACAGAGGTGTGTGTGTGTGTGTGTGTGTGTGTGTGTGTGTGTGTGTGTGTGTGTGTGTGTGTGTGTGTGTGTGTGTGTGTGTGTGTGTGTGTGTGTGTGTGTGTGTGTGTGTGTGCGTGTGTGTCACAGACACTTCTATAAGCCGATGTTGAAGAGGGGGATCGACAAGCGTCTGGCTCAGACTGCCGTCTTCCTGGTGTCAGCCTTCTTCCACGAGGTAATCCAGAATAATCCAGGTTTTTCTTGTTCTTACAGAAGCCTTGATAATCTTATCATTTGAATTTAAGTTCGGCGTCACGGTGAGAAAAAATCCTCCAGGAAAGGTGACGTCTACCTGTGTTATACTGGGGGGGCGGGGCTTATGAGTTAAAGGGGCGGAACTATAGCGATGATGAATTAATGTTGGGGGGTTTTATTAATAATTAATGAGCATGATTGATCTTTTGGGGGGGTTAATCGACCTGTTGGAGCTGCACGCGTTAACGCTTTGATACATTTGAAGGAGACTTTTTCACACTTTGTTTGTGTTTCAGTATTTGGTGAGCGTCCCTCTGAAGATGTTCCGACTATGGGCCTTTATGGGAATGATGGCTCAGGTACGACACACACACACACACACACACACGCACACACACACACACGCACGCGAGCTTCAGCCCTGTGAACCCCCCTCTGCTCAGGTTCCTCTGGCTTGGTTCGTGTCTCGTTTCCTCAACGGTAACTACGGCAACGCTGCTGTGTGGATCTCGCTCATCATCGGTCAGCCCGTCGCCGTGCTGATGTACGTCCACGACTACTACGTCCTGCACTACGGTGGCCCCACATAGCGGCCGACCCCGCCGCCCACGCCCGAAGGCCGGCCGAACGGAGGGGACTGTGAAACGGCAGCGAATCGCCTGTCGCCTTTTGGTTTTGTTTTGTTTTGTTTATTATTCTCACACGGGAAAAACAGACGAGATTCGGGATTCGCGGGAAATAATTCCAGAAAATGTGCGTTGCCAAAAATTTTTACCAGGTTCGCCGAGTCGTCACTTCGATGAACCCCGGCGCTTTCCCGGACTTCCGGGGGGGGGCTTCCAAAGTGGAATCGCTCTTGGGGAGCCAGACGTTCCTGCACTTCCCAGAAGTCCGGGAACGTTCCAGAGCGAGACGCTCCAGGCCGCTGGTGCGTGCAGGAAGTCCAGTTGACCGAATCCAAAGTTCTCGATGCTGATAAGCCTGTGAGCGCGGCCCCCCGGTCTGGTTTTTCCGTGTGTTTGGGCTGTACAATGATCCCGATTGAGGCTTTAATTGAGTGCGACGACACTCACGATCAAGGAATTTGTTATACGAACGGGAAGAAGGCAGAGAGGAGCTGGACAAAGAGGAAAAAGTGACTTTTGTACAGGAATGAGGACAGTAAGCGGTAATTTTTACTCTTTGATTTCGGGTGTTGGTGCGATCGGATTTCTGTTTAATTGAAAAACTTGATTTGTTAAGTGGGAGTCATTGATTTAATATGAGCCAATGTTATTTGCACTTTAAAGCCATGCATGCTGTTCACTAAAGCAATAGATTCCTGAATGTAACCCTTGAGTTTAAGATGAAAAACCTTGTATGTTTTGTATTCTTATGTTAAGTAAGTCAATATATTCTTTATGCTTTAAAAAAAAAAAAGGCTGATGGGAAAGGTCGGGGGCGTTTTGAGTGAACCTTCAGGTCCTACCGATGCAAATTTACATTTTACTTTAACTTCTATTGGAAGAAGTCGGGACTTTTCTCGAGGTGAGGGAAGGAAAATGGACCTTTACGTCAGTGCTGAGGCCACCGGCGCACGAGAAAGGACAATCAAAATCCTGAGCAGGCGGCCTTTTACTTTTGTTTTATCTGACAAAGCCTGCCACTTCCCGTCTCAGTGCCAGTATCGCTCCGCCCGATCATTTTTGAATGTATGATTCAACGTGTGATTCAAACCGACGCGTCCGCATCGTTTACGGGACTTTGGGGAAAACAAAGATTGTGTTTGTAATGAAAATGCAAATCATTTCATAATCTATCGCTGAAAATTATGTTTCATAAACATTTGAATTTTAAGAAGAAACATCCTTTTTCTGTTTTTAATTTAGTTCTCTTCATAAAGTCCTGCTCACATATTTAAATGATCCCATTTCCTATTGCCAGGGGAAAAAAATGTGAATCCCAAATTCGACATATTTAATTAGACTGGGCTCTTTGACAGTGCAGAGAAAAAATAAAGGGAGTTTAAAATTAATATATACAGTTCACAGCCTCCATTTTCAGCAGGTACACACACACACACACACACATTCTAAATCCAGAGTGACGCTGATGCAGAGGGGGAGGAGACGATCCGATTGGTGACTTCCATCAGGACTGCAGGTTCAGGTTCTACTGCTGCAAGAAACGAGCAGAAAGAGGAGGGTGAGAGAACGAGCGGGGGGAGGACGTCCGCACGGGCGGGTCCGGAGCGGCTCCCACCTTGGCTTTCTGGTTCTGGACGGGCAGGTAGAGCTTGAACTCTGCCGGGAGCTCGTCCTCAGAGTAGAGTCTGTCCGAGAAGTACACCCGCCTTATTCGACAGTTTGCGTGGATCTGAGGGGCGGAGAGACGGTAAGAAAATCAGCGTGATCGGAGAGAGCCGGGCTGGGACACTCGTGGTAAAGACGGTAAAGGCGTCCTGCCCCCGCCGACCTGGACGCGCAGCGTCTCGATGTAATTGGTTCCGTAGGCCCTCCTGGTGAAGTCCGACAGGTTGAACTGGATCTGGTTCCAGCCGTCGTCCAGTCTCATGGGCATGGTGCAAATAAAGGGCTTCACTCTCGTCGTGCTTTGATAATTACTTGCCCGGAATCTCCTGCGGACATTTTTGTCATCCAGCACCTGACGGTTGTCAAAGCAGAGAAGAAGCTGAGGTGACCGCGACAACTCCACCGATGTCAGGAGATACAGTCTGGCGTGTGTGAATACACCCGACTGTGACCAACAAGCATGGAAACACTGAAACGCGTCTCCCACCTGGACCTCGAAGGTGAAATACTTTCGCAGGTTCTTGATGATCATGATGAGAAACGGCAGCTTGATGCCTAGGGTCTTCTTGGGGTCTGCAGGGCACGTGATGTAGGTAGTACTGTCGAGGACAGACACGATCCACCAATTAAAACTGAACACAAGAACCGATTAGAAGGGAAGAATAAACCGGGACAAGCTCACCTGACATTTGTTCCCTCAACCTCCAACACCTGAGAGTGGATATCGTTGTCTGTTATTCTCTTTATGTGGCCGTTTCTCACCTAAGGACATGGACAACGGTATCAGAGTTATATTTGATTCCTTACTTCATGCTCTAATTCCGTAATATTGTTTGAGAAACGCCATTATTCACCGGTCTTCCTCACTCCTGAAAGGATTAGTGACTCCAGCAGCCTTTCAACAAAAACACACACTTCTTCTGTGACGCATGTGAATTCAAAACAGATTAAAGTGTGTAATCGTTAAAGGATTCGCGGTGCAGCGATGTCATATCAGACTAAATTCCAAAAAATGAGGAGACGAATGGCTCGTCGTGACATTACCCGTTGCCTAGCAACAGCAATTATTTCAATACAAACGCGTTTAAACAGAACAAGATTCGTTTTGTGGTCTGACGATTAAGCCCCGCGTTCAAAATACGCGTTTTTTTCCTCCGTGCAACATTAAAACGCTTCCTTTGACACAAAAACGTCCTTTATCGTCGTCTTCTGTCTGGATGTGCGGCTCCGAACCGACATCGACACTCGCCTTTTTCTCCCATATCTGAAGGGGTTTGCTGCCGATGCTGTACAGGATAGACAGGAACCCGCTCTGGAACGTGTTCTTGAACATTTCTGGGCGATTTAAAAGTGTCCGGGCCTGAAAACGAGGCTCCACATGGGCTAGCAGCGAAGCTAACTGCGTTTGTTTTCCTCTCCTCTTCCTTCTTCTTCTTCTTCGCTTGTTTTAACGGCAGCCCTCGGGGGCGACACCGCCACCGTCTGGAGCGGCCGAGGATCAACACTACAAACGTTTTTAAAATTAAGTAAATAAACAAATAAACAAAGGCTCCGCCTGGATTTAACTGAGCAGACAGGTAGGGGTGGGTGCAGTTGGTCAGGTCCAGGTTCAGCATCAGTATGAAGGAGGCCAGCTGAATCTGGAGATATTGAATGACCAGGTTATTCCAACGGGTTTGTTCTTCCCTGATGGCACAGGCGTATTCCAAGATGACAACGCCAGGACTCATCGTGCTCAAGTTGTGACAGAGTGGTCCAGACCTTAACCCCCCCACTGAGAATCTTTGGGACGTGCTGGAGAAGGTCTGACTCCACCACCATCAGTGGAAGATCTGGGTGAAAAATGAACGCAGCCCTGGATGGAAAGAAATCCTCGTGACACTGCAGACGCCCATCAAAACAACGCCACAGTGAAGCATCAGAGCGTGTGACCTTTTTTCCCTCGGCCAGGCGGTGCGTCTGTTAACGTCGGCCCCTCCGCAGGCCGGCCCAGAAGAGGATGCCCATTAAAAGGATCGATGGCGGGCCAACCCACGCACCTTGTTGCAGGATGCAAATTAGAGGCCTTTGCGGAAGTCCTTTGGCCACAACCAAATCCATCACGAGTAAGAAAAAAAAAAAAAGCCAACGCTGCTTTCCAAAGCTTGAGGTATATATTAAAACAAAGAAAGAACCACCGTTTCCAAGTGATATGACCCACGTAATAAATACCGAATTAAATGAACCGTCACGCGCTGCCTGATCAAATAAACGCCGCGTAACCGTCGTGTCCTGACTCACAAAAGAGCAGCTCAGATGATGTGATGGTTCCTCTTTTAGGACAACGCAGAGACCAAGGCCTGAAAAGGACCTGCCCTCAAACAGGAGGTTTAGATCTTTAAGCCCCCCGTCTATTTGGAGGTAAAGTTACAGTTACCATCGCGTTCTTCCCCCTTTAGACCACGCGCGGGGGTCAAAGCTGTGCCGACTTTCACCTTGCGCGTGCAAGAAAAAGAAGAGTACAAGGGGTTCTTATTAATTCTTTATCACCACTCTATTGATTTAACATCGCAGCAGAATATGCAGAGTAAAAACACTGAAGCTCTTCATGGGAAGTGACAGCAGACGCATTTCTGGGAAAAGAATCTTTGCAACAGCGCAGCAGCCGTCGAAGTTGTTGTGCAATAAAGACGGAGGGGGGGGCGAAAAACAGTCGATTTTGTTTGGTTTTTTTTTTTTTTTCATTCGACAATCAACACCTGAAATGACGAAGGCACCTGAAAACAGTGACACAAAATGTAAACCATACTTTGGAGATGCATCTTCACCTCTCAAGAGTCTCGTTCCACTTCTCCTTCTCAGACAGTTAACAGAAACGCCGACGAAGAGGAAGAACCTCAAAATTCAGAATTTAAAAGAAAGTCAATTTAAACTGTGTTCCAGAACTCTAGACTTAAAAAAAAGGGTTTTGAAATTTAAATAAACCTCTCGCAAACCTTGTTTACTTAAAATATAGTCTATTTTGGATTAATAGAAACTATAAAGTGCATCGATGGATGGATGAAAAACACTGAGAAGAGGGCGAGTGACTCACAGCACATAAAAATGTCATTGACAGTTGCCGATCTCTTTGGATTACGCTCAAATAAATCTCTTACAATTTCTTAAACTGAACCAAAGGCAAATGAAACACACTGGTAAACACAAATAAAAGGCACAGAACAACTAAATCATAAACAAAATTAACACTTTAAAAAAAAAAAGGGACCAAGAGGGAACAAGTGCGTGTGTGTGTGTGTGTGTGTGTGTGTGGGGAGGGGGGACGTAGCACCCTGTTTCAAACCTTTAAAAAGATTATTGACCTCCAGAAAGTGAGTTTTTAAACATTAGGGAAATCTGAAGCGGTTCAACGCAACACTAGTAGTTGAATCTCTCGGTAAATAAACAGAAGTCGGAGGATTCTCCTCAGGAAAGCGACGCCGACGTGGACGCTCCCGGAGTAAGCAGGGCGGCTCGTAAAAACAACACGGCAGGTCCGAAACGCGGCGAGAAGGACGAAGACAAGGAGAGGAAAGATGCTGCTTGGGAGCCGTTTTCAGAGGGGGGGTTGTTACGTGTGCGTGTTCGCCACGCCTTTGGCCTCCAGGTCAGCGGCCACCACGCGTTAGCGGCCCGTGGTCGAGCCCCGTCAGTCCCTCTTCCTGTGGTTGTTGTTGAGGGGGGCGTGGCCGTTCTGCACGTGGCCGTTTTTGGATTTGGTTCGGAGTTCCTCGTCCTCGTCCGACTCCGTCTCCTCTTTGTCGCTGCGCTCGTCCTGGACAATGTCCTGCCAGGAAAAACAAAAAAAAACAACACGCATGTAGTTTGCGCGGGGGGGGGGTCTTCCCTGAAGTCGGAGGGAGATCGAAAGCGGCCGTTCGTACGTTGCCTGGGAGGAACTTGACGACCATCCGCAGGATGAGCGCGGCCCAGAAGATCTGCAGAACCTGCAGCACGCACATGAGCCCGTTGAAGAAGTAGAAGCCGAAGAAGGGCTTGTAGAGGCCCAGGGGGTACACCAGCGTCATGTAAATGATCCTGGGAGGAAGAAAGAGGAAAGGACGAGGAGTTCAGACGCTGCACGTGACGCTCCGTCACAGCTCGGCTCCGGCAACAATCGCCCTTTCAGCCAAATAATTAAATTTATGGAAATTATTCAAATCTGTGCCGGAGACGCGCTCGGAACTGCGTAAACATTGTTTGTCCGAGGATCGCTCGGGCCGGATGGGGAAACGCACCAGAAGGGCAGGATCACGAGGCGCGTGACGATGAAGACTGCGGCGAACACGGTGAAGATCAAGTTGCACGTTCTCCTCCAGCCCGCGTAGTTGAACATTTTGGCCGACTGCAACGAAAGGCGGAAGGGTGAAGTGTCACGTTTGACCTCTAGGGGGCAGACTTGCCCGCGGTGACGTCACGGGGGGGGCACAGCGGGTTCTACCGCCTCGTGACACTTTAACAAAATCTTTGAGGCTGAACAAACAGAACCTTTAACTGACTGACATTCAGCAAACACGAGCGGTGTGTGACGGCACTGCCCTCCGTGCTCGTACCTCCATTAGGTAGTCGGAGGCGTCGTGCAGGAGCATAATTAAGGTCCCCGCCCGGATGTAGTTGACCAGCCAGGAGAAAGTGATGAGGACGATGGTGGCCACGTGGTGAATGATCTGCTCCTTGAAATCCTGCAGACAGACGCACAAGATGGAGCAAACATGAAAAAAAAAAAAAGCACAGGCCTTTAAGAGCGCGACTACGGCTGCAGGGGGAACATCTACAACGGGGGGGGGGCAGATCCAGTCCTCGGGGGCCGCGATCCAGCCAGGTCTTCTGTCCCCTCCAGGGAACCACTACCAGTTCACCTGGGGTCCCACTTTCCTGGGTTGGATCTACCCGGTAGGACAGAAGACCAGGCTGGATTGCGGCCCCGGAGGACTGGATCTGCCCCCCCAGATCTACAATAATAACTTAAATGCAGGGGTCTCCACCCCCCCCCCGCCCCCAGAGTTCCGTGAGGCTGCAGGTTCTGGTCCAACCCAGCAGCAGCAGCACCAGACTGGACTCACTTCATCAACTCATCTGAGTCTTCAACAGCTGACTGGTCAAACTGGGTGAGCTGGACTGGTGGAACCAGAACCTGCAGCCTCACGGCCCCTTGGGGAGGGACCTGGAGACCCCTGTTATAACGGGGGGGTTTTCAACACCCCTCCACTTTCACCCCTCCACTTTCACACGTGCGCGCCACACGTGGACGATCGGGCGGCAAGCTTCTCCAGCAGGCGAGCGCCCGGCAACGCCAGAGCCTTTATCGGGCGATGCAGGAGACCCGGTTTGGCGCCGTTAACTGGTGTTCGGATGGATGAGGGGCCTGGCGGGGGAACCCGGGGGGGGGGGCAGCCCAGATCAAAGCACTTAAACCTTTGTGTTGACACGCAGCAGCTACAACCCTGACGATCGAGTCAGACCGACGGCTTGTCGCCAGAGTGTTAATTCTAATGAGTGTGTGTGTGTGTGCGTGTGTGCGTGTGTTTGCTCTGAACTCACCTTACGCTTCACGTCTGACGCTACACTGACGAGCAGGGAGAAATAGAAGCCCAACTCAATCATGTAGTACCAATACTGCGACGGCACCAACGGCTGAAAGATCAAAGGGAAGGAAAAGATCAAGGGGAGTTCTCCCCCCGCCCCCCCAGCTGTTTGAGTGGGGACACTACGGCGGCGTACCATTTTTGGGAAGTCTTCCCACATGAGCTTGAGATCGTAGAACCACGGTTTCTGAGGCGAGACAGGAAATCGGTGTTGATTGGTTACATGCGCGAGGCCTCCCGTTGGATGATGAACGGGGGGGGGGGGGTTTCTGGGTCGGTACTCACGTCTATGAGAGCTGCCAAGCCGGCGAAGAAGGCGAAGAGATAAAAGGTGAATCTCCAGCTAGAAGAGAAAGCACGGGACTACGTCATTCTGGGGAGCCGTAAAAAAAAAAAAAAACGAGGGCGCTGGCACGCGGGCGCGGAGCTTTGAGGCGGAACGGAGCGAAACGTGGAAAGTTAAAAGGTCCCAACAGGTTCCACATGGGATAATGTCAGGGCTGAGGGATAGAGGCAGCTAAAATTAGACTGTACTTAAATATAAAAACATGTGGGATTGATTATGGGGGGGATAGATAGAGGAGAGAGTGAGGTCAGGATAGCTAGAGAGAGAGAGAAGTAGAGAGAGAGGTCTATCTATCTATCGATTGATTGATTGATAGATAGACCTCTCTCTCTACTTCTCTCTCTATCTATCTATCGATTGATTGATTGATAGATAGAGAGAGAAGTAGAGAGACAGAAAGAACTCTCTTGAGAGAGAGGTGTAGAGAGGGAGATAGAGATGTATAGAGAGAGAGGAAGAAGCAGAGAGATAGAGAGAGGGTTAGAGAGGAATGAAAGAGGGGGGAAGAGAGAGGGGAGAGAGAGAAAGAGAGACATAGAGACAGACCAAGAGAGAGGTAGAGAGAGAGACAGAGAAAGACAGACCAAGAGAGACAGCTAGAGATAGAGCGACAGAGACAGAGAGGGAGAGGGACATAGAGAAAGACAGACCAAGAGAGAGAGACAGCCAGAGAGAGTCAGCCTTTTACTGTCCCTCAACACTCCCGCAGCTCAAATTCAATCAGGGCGAAGGGGAGAGGCCGGCTGAAACGTGAGCTGCGGCTGCAGGCGCGCGCTCACCTTGCTTCCTGAAACTTCTTGAGCTTGCTGGGCCGGCCCTGGTTCCTGCGCTGCCTGAACCAGCGCTGCACCTGCCTCAGCGAGCAGCCCGTCTGCCTGCTCAACGTCTTCATGGACGTCTGGGACAAGGGCGAGACCGGGTCACGGGTCTTTGAGGGAAGCGGGTACACCCCCCCCCAACCACCACCTCAAACGCCAAATTTTCCCGCATCAGGTTGACGCCGCGCGTTTACCACGCGTCCGTGGGCGGGTACCTGTGTGGGGTGCTTTGATGTGTGGGTACCTGTGTGGGGTGCTTTGATGTGCTGCAGAAAAAGGCCTCCAGGACGGGATTGGGGGGGGCGCATACCCGTTTCTTGTCGTGCACGCCCAGCAGGGAGGCGAGGGGACACGCCACCGTCCTGAAAAGGCACACGGGCGTTCGTCACCTGACGGACAATCAAAACTTGGCGGCGGCGGCGGGGGAGGGGCCCACCTCTCGAAGATTTGCCTGATGATCAGGAAGCAGACGGCGATGGGGATGGACGCCCACAGGTCGGGCAGCTTGGGGAAGACCTTGCCATCGCGGTCGGTCAGGTCGGCCCAGCCGTGGCCTTTGGGGAACCAGATCCAGTCGGCCCACACCGCCTGGCTCAGGTGAGACAGCATCCTGAAAGACAAATCTGACAGCACGCGCGCTCAGCTTCCTCTTAGCGTACCCATGGCGATGGAAACGTTCATCAGATAAACGCCCAAACCGACAGGAAGGAGAGGAAGCGGGGAGGAAAGAGTATCGATCGGTTGTGAATTATCTCAACAGGCACACGCCAACAGAAGCCACACGCGTGCACTTCCTGTTCTGTCTGGGGAGGAGGGGGGGGGGGTTGACGCCGCGGTGCCACGAAATCAGAAGACGAAGTGAGGCGTTTTGAGAGGTGAAGCTCGCACCCGCTCTCGCGCTGCTCGGTCCGGAGTCGCCGGCGAGGCTTGGTAAACAGGAAACGAGCGTCGGAGGGTTTAAAGCAGCAGAAGCGGCGGGAGTCAGAGGACTCAGGGCGGCGTGTTCGTGTTTGAACGCCCCCCCCCCGCAGAAGCATAAGTCAACAGGAGACCACCCTCGGGTCCCTCACCACCTACGAACTGTCCCGACGCTCAATTTATGCTTTTTTAAAAACACGCCGTTGCCGTGGAGAGGTTCGCTCAACCACGTTCGAACCGTTCTCGGCCGGTCGACGACCGGAAAACAGCGCCGTCGACTTTTTTCGGGAGGGGGAAACCCGAGGAGAAACCTCACCTCGTGACCCTTCTCACCTCTCCTGCCCATCGGAGCGTCCCCAAACGAACCCCCCAACAGGAACCACGGTCCAGAACCAGCAACCCTCCCACCCTCGAGGCGTTCGCCGGCTACAGAGAGCTGAAAACGCCTTCACGGCAGCAGCGCCGCGGACCACGTCCAGAACCATAAAGCAACTTTTCGTCTGCTCAGCAGGTTTTCTTCATCGCATTCCTGCTGCGCCTTTGTTTTATTAGAGACGATCTCGAGACGATCACACACACACACGCACTTCCTGACCCGCGTCCACGCCGCGTGAACCTTAGCCTGAGCCGAGGCAGGGTCCAACGGGCCCTCGAAACCTTAATTGCCGCGCGCCGCAGCGACATCGGTGAATTATCAACCCCCGTGTCTTCAAAAGGTTAATCAGTCCGGGTGCCGCGGGACCTCCCGGAGATGCGGCCCGGGCGCGATGCGGCGTTCGCCGCCCTTCGCCGCTTAACGCTCTCCCGGCGTTCAGAAACGCTTCGGAGCGTTTGATGAAATATTCCGATGTCTTTGGCCTCGGCTAACCCCTCTTTCCAAACCGGCACTCGACCGCCCCTCAGGTTAACACGTCGGAGGCCGGTTTTCAGGATGCGGTTTGAATCCTCGGCGTCTATTTGCAGCCCTTCCCTCTGCATATTTGTTCACTTATTACTCTCTCCCCCCGCGCCGATCGCTCCCCAGCGGCCGGGTGAGGGGCGGATCTCACATTTCCACGTGCTCCCTGGAGGTTTGATCAGTCAAACCAAGGATCACATGATCGGACGGTTTTTTAAACAGGCTGGGGACAAGTCCAACAACATACTTGTATCGTTGCTGTCCGCGTGAGACTTTGTGTTTTAATCTCGCCTCCACACTTCGAGGAGCTGTTGGAGCACTAAGACGCTTTGTTTGGGCTTAAGAATGGTTTTCAGCTTTGGGCACCAAATTCTTCACCTGCAACGTGTCGCGACCTGCACGTAAAGCTCCTAAACCCTCGACCTAAACAAAGGTTTGAGACGCAGCGTCAGCGAGTCATCCCCGACGTTTCACGGCTATCCCTCATTCAAACCCACTCAAAGGTCAATTCTTCACCACAAAATGCTGACCTCAGGGGAAACCGAAGAGTAATGTTTCCTTTATCAAAGTCAAACACGATGTGTTGAACATTAAACCAAGCCAGGCGTCAGCCTGAGAGTCCACTGCGCCTTATTTTTGCGTTGGTTTTCGTTAATAGGCTGACATATGTCAGTGCATGTGACATGGATGGAAGTGCCAGCTGTTTACAGCCTCTGGGACATTATCTTTGTCTGGGAAATGACGTAACCACCCTCACCCGTTGAATTGTGCAATAAAATAATCTGAGTTTTAAGATTATGTTAACTAATCCGATTTGGAAAAACATTGGGCACGGTCGGTGTTTCAGTTTAAAGCTTTGCAACTGGGTTCGTGACGAAAAACAAAGTTGCTAAAAGACGAGTTTTTCAGTGGGAGAGGTGAATTCGGGAGTTTAATCCAGACTTTAGCGGGCGCTTCTGCAGAAGTTCAGCTGCCGGCGCGGTACGCAGTTTGCGTAAACATTGCGTAAGGAGGGGTCCGATGGCGCAAGCGGGGAGTCACCCGGACGTAGCGGACCGGTTCGGCTCCGACCAGACGGAGCTTTCAAGGCGGCTCCCCGGCCCCAGAACCGGGGGGGTGAAGAGCCCGAAAGTACCGCTGCTGCGCCCCCCCTTTCGGGCGTTTTCAATCGCCCCGGTTCGACCTCAGACCGGCGGCGCCCGCGCGCGTGGCGCTCCCGCCTACGTCAGAAAACTTTCTTTACGCATTCGTAAATTACGCCACACGGGGGGGGATTAAAAAGCGGCATAAACGACAGATTAGGGCCTCAAACGACTCCCGTATACGACCGAGGGCGGCTGTAAAGGCTGTTTGATCGCTGTTTGGCTTGATATCGCCTTATCGCGGCGCCTCTTGAACAAACACCCCCCCCGACCACCGCAGGCCCTGTTAGCTAGCCCCGTTTAATCCCAAATCTGAGCCCCCGGTGGTGGGTCGGGGGGGTCTAATCCCACCACCCGGGACGACCTCGACCCTCTCAGATTCCTGCCCAAAAGCGGCTTCCGTCCCGGGGAAGGAGGGAGGGGGGGGTGTAACGGTGCAGGTGAGCTCACCTCTCCGCGGTCACCTGATCGGGCTCCGGCGTCCACCGGTCGGCACGGTTCCTCTCCCGGATTATCTAATCCCGCGGCATCAAGGCCGACCTGTTGATCGCCACATTGTCAGGAGAGAGAGAGAGAAAGGGGAAAAACCGCGTCACCAAAAAAAAAAACAAAAAACAAAAAAAAAACTCGAGAAAAGACTCCCGTAACTGTTGAATCTGCGCAGGAACAGGGGAGTTGAACTTTTATTCCCCCCCCCCCCCTCTCGATCGATGTTTCGGGTGTCGGAGGTCGGTTGTTTTAGCGGTTTTAGGCCATAAAGTTGCCGACCGGAGGCTTCGGGAGTTGTGATACGGAGGATGTTAAAACCGGGGAGGGGGCGTGGTCAGGCGGGGCGGGGGCGTGGTCCTGTGGCGGAGGGGGCGTGGTCCTGTGCGTGATGGGGCAGTGACGTCACCGAGGAGGACCGCGGCTCCGACCGCCTGGCCTGATTTACTTTTTTAAATTATATTTAGATTTCAAGTTAGATATCTCTCCTTATTGCCCGGCGTATTTTTTTTTCTATGCACATGCTGATTTTATGTATGTTCTTTAATGTGTCAATAAAGATTTTATATTAGAAGAACTGTATCACGTGACCTGGCTGCGCTCAACTTCACTAAATTTGTTTAAACTTTTTAGTAACATACAAAAGATGACATCTACATACATTTACGAATGCCATTCTACTTGATAATGCTTAAGTAAATAACCCCAGTGAGTGAAATGAAGTTGCAAAGGAAATTCGCTTTCGTTGAAAAAGCCCAACTCTTGGTGTTTCTGGCTGTCGTCCCCAGAAGATGAGGGAAATGACCCCAGACGTTTCCGTTTGTTGCTGGCTGTTGTCAGGATGCCGAGTGGCGACATTGCACATTTTCCCACAGTCAGAACTGTTCGTGGGGGGTTGGTGCATCCCCGAGGGTGACCTGTGTCAGTGGGGGAACATCACTCCACTGAGGCAGCCACTCACACTTGCTCCACCCGTATGCTCAGCACCTGACCCCATCCTCAAGGCCTGCTAAAGTAAAGCTTTCGCACGATGAAAAGGGACTTTATACGATGCGGAAACAAACCAATGAATCCCAGATTCATTATCAGGTAGAAGCATCGGCAGTATCTCTGCCATATAAAGGATTTTAACGTTGGTTAACCCTTCACATTTGCTTGTGCACACAGAGCGGTGCACTCTATCACAATGATACACAATGATATCTTCTAGTCGTGTTGGCCCGTTGGACTCAAATCAAGAGTCGGAGAGTTTATTCTTTTCTCTGCAGCCTTTTTTTCTTTATTAATTGTGGCGTTCTGTTGTCAGAACAGCGACTGTCAGTGTGCAGCAGTGATCCCGCCTCACACGGGAAGGCATCCCAGACTTGCCTGGGCTCATCAGGCCAAACCCAAACGCCTGTCGCACACACTCAGCTTCACACACACACACACACACACACACACACTCTTGTGTTGCCTTCATACCAGAGCGGGTGCTGCTTCCATTGTCCGTCATCTGCTCCCAGTCCACGTGGGTGCTGGAGGACGACCCGCAGAGGTCACCTGTCCATCCCAGGACACACACACACACACACACACACACGTGCATTTGGACTGTGGGAGGAAACTGGAGTTCCTGGAGAAACCCACGCGGACATGGAGATGCACGGAAAGGAGCTGGAGACGAGTCAACACTAATATGTGCACCAGTCTTCAGAGATGAAACTTTATAAACTTTAAGCTTAACATTTGTGAATAACACGGTGACGCGTTGTTTTCTAAACTGTACTTTATTTTCATTTAAAGACATATGTTTTAAAACAGCGATTGTAGAGAATAAATAAAGAACCATTGTTTTTTTTTACGTCCATAGGTACATTTATGTAATTAAAAACTCTATAAGTGTGTTCATCGTCTTGAATGCTCTTTTTTTTTCTTAAATTAAAAAAGGAATTGTCACATTTCACCCATCTCATCAAATCGATTACTAAATACATTAAATGTAAAAAAAAAAAAAAATCAAGATAGAAAAATTCCCAGCCCTTCCTTCCGCTTTGATAATCTGAAAAGTGGCAGCAGAGAATCTTGTGAAGCAATTTTTTTTTTTCTTTTTGAAACTACATTTATCAAACCAAAGTATGTAGAATGAGAGGAAGTCCGTTCTCTCCCTTCTCTCCAATTTGCTCCTTCGTTTCTTTTAAATTTACGTATAAATAATAAAACTACCTCTACATGACAATATTACCCATGGTCATCGTACAGAATAGATTTTCTTTTGCCTTCCACGGTGCAGAACTGACCTTCCGTAAACTCCATAGACCACAAATCACACTATACAGTAGGACCCTGTTTAGTAGAATAACATCAGTGATATGCTCTTTTTTTCTCGACATGTAGATCTGCTGCTGACATAGAGTATGTACATAATATAAATGGGTTCAGCTGTGGAATGACTGGAAATCTGGAGCACTCCTCGTCCTGCAGAAGCCGCTTCTCTGGGTATATTTGTGGCTTGTCTTGCTGCTCTCGTCGCCGTCTCCTTGCTTTTATTTTTATTTTTTTTCGTAAGCGGGTACACGGTGCCGTCAGATGTTGCTCCTGTGCTATGCGGTTGCTCGAGCAACCGGGAAAAAAACAAAACAAAAAAGGCTGGGACATCCCGAGTGGTTTTCTTGATTGAACTCTCTTAGGTCTTTTTTTTTTTTTTTTTTTTAATAATTCCTGCAAAGGAGAGAAAACAAAAAAACAACAGAGAGCGTTAAAAACCCACAGAGAACAAAGGCATCGTTTCTTTAGGCTTCAGGGGCGAAGCTCCGTCATCATCTACCGTGCATGCAACTCAAATGGGGACGTACTGCTGCAGGACAGCGTCTCAGGTCCATTCAGAACATGCGCAGTAGGAATTCTGGTGGAGATTTTTAAAAAAAAAAAAGGGTTTTCCAATTTCTGGAGAATGATTTGACCTCGTCTGACATTTATTCCAATGACTTCCTGGATGTGTTCACGGCGAGGGAAGATCTGGGATGCTCCGCCTGCGGCTGGGACGTAGGCCGCAGCAACAGAAAACTTTTTTTTTTTTTAAAAAAAAGCCCCCACACCCTCTTGGAAAGTTACAAAAGCAGACTTTACACCTCACCGGGAAGTCATTAGAAACAAATATTTAACGTTCTTTTTTAACTGTTGACAAAGAGGTCACTGTGTCCAGAGGGAAACGTGGAATGAGGCGTGTTTTGTTGCGGGAGATCAGGGTTAGGGTCACATATTTACAGGCGGAGCCGGTGTTTTTAGAGGAGGATTAGTCACTCTCTTGAAGGATAGCTGACTCAGTAATGAACGTTAACTCATCGCCAGCTCTGTTTGGAGAGCGAGGCCACGCCCCCAAAGGTTAGAGAGGACTGTGCAATTAGAGGTTTGATCCCAATGCCTGTTTCGTCCTCTGTCTGATGCTGCGTTTGACTGGCGAGAACCTTTGGCTCACCGGGGGCTCCAAGGAGCTCCGTTGGTCTCATGCGGCTGGACCCCCCCCCCCCCAACCCGCGTCCTGGTTTACAAAACCGACGCAGACATGAGAACCCAGCGGCCGAAGCGCAGCAGACGTGAGACGCGTCTGGCTGTTGCGAATGAAAGAATGAATGAATGAATGAATGTGTTCAGTGGGCCAGTTTGGAGTTCCAGAATTCCTAATTCGAGGAACGCGGTTCCTCAGGAAGCAGAACATGGAACCAGAAAAAGCTTCAAGAGGACTCTCTCTTTCTCCTTCCATCACACACACACGCACACACACACACGCACGCACGCGCGTACACACCAACATAAAACCACAGGTAGAAGCACACACCTTGTCGCTGGCTCACACAGTTTTCCACAGACACGTTGGGGAACACGGTCGGCTTGAGAGTCACACCAACAGATTTGAGGCACAAAACGACTCGAAGTCACGACCAGACAAAAACCCCCCGCACTCACCGAAGAACTACCACAGCCAACCACTGAACAGGGGGGGGCGTGTAAGAATGATAATCATGACAGACGACAGAAACAAAAGGATGGAGGAAAAGGAGTCGTGGCGCCTCCGTCAGGAGCGGCGGGGCCGACTTCAGCCCCCTTTTGGAGGTTTTTAATGGCGTGTCATGATAATCGATTGCTTACAGGTGTACTGAGGTGAAGTGACAGTCATTGATCAGATTGCAAGGATTCAAAATAACAAGAGGAGAACTCACAACGCACCAAACACACGTTCACGGTCGCCACGGTAACCCGCCATGCAAGGTCGGCATGGTGAATCAAGGCGACGGCCCCAAATGATAATAATGATGTCAAAAAAAAAAAAAGAAAACAGCTGCTAACAGCAACCATCACAGGCAATATCGCCACAGCAACCAACACAGGCCAATTAACTTACGACGCATCGAGAAGGAAGGGGGAGTTTTTTTAACGCCGCGCGTCTCCGCGACACGTGCGTGGATGCGGGATCGGTCTCGGGAGTGGTGGGATGTTTTTGTTCGAATGGCAAAGCACAGAAACAACAAAAATAAATAAATAAACAAAGAAAGAAAAACAATAAATGAAAAGTAACGTGAGGTGAGCGGCGGACAGAAGAGTGGTTAGAGAGAACAGGTGAGTTACAGCCTGAGTCAAAGTCAAAGGGGGGAGGGTCGAGGGGCCGGCGGCCTCTGTCAGCACCTCATTAAAGTGAATCTAATCATTAAAGTTATTGACATTCTGTTCCGTGTTCACAGGCAGGCATTTAAGTCCTGGCTACGTCCCCTCGCTCTGCTGGGCGTCCAGACACATTTGTAGCTGCTCACTCCGTCCCCTCCCCATCAACTCACTCAGTCAATAGTATTTGGCCACTTAGATTCAACCCGTGTTCTTTTCCCTGTAAATGTCGGTTACATTCAGGTGATTGAACGAAGTGAAATTAACATCATTTTGAACATTTCTAACATAAACGTGGACTTCTTATACAGGCAGATGTCTCTGCTGCCATCTTGTGGCAGAGCGGAGTAAAGCGTCCTGCTCTTATTCCTCTCGTTTCCACCTTCATCTATTTATTCTTTTGGTCTGGAGATCTCAGAGGACGGCTGACTGGTGTCAACAAACTAACCTGTAGCTATATTATCCGACAGGGATGGCGTGATTCTGTGTTTTTGGACACGCGTCCGCCCCCCGCGACTCACCTCCCTCAGTAAGGCCTGTTGGCGTCCTTGGGCCTCTTCAGCTGGACCTTCAGTCTCTTCATGCCGATCTGGAAGCCGTTCATGGCCTGGATGGCGGTCTGAGCGCTGGAGGGGTTGTCGAAGCTCACGAAACCTGAGGCGCGAGACGGCGGCGGGGAGGTGGGGGGGGGGGCGTTAGCGGCGCGGATTTTCGCGAGAGAGCGGCGCCTGACGCGGAGGGCGGGTGTGGAGGCCGCGCGGCCCACTAACCGAAGCATTTACTCTGGTTGGTGGCGCGGTCGACAAAGACCTTGGCGGAGATGACGTTTCCGAACGGCAGGAACATCTGCAGTATCTCGGAGTCGGTGAACTCCTGTGGCAGGTGATAGATGAAGATGTTACAGCCTTCGGGACCTGAGCAGAGGAGAGGCACGGCCATGCAGGCATGACAAGACAAGACAGGTTAGTGTGGGGGGGGGGTGGGGGGGCCTGCAGTTACTGTCCACCTTAAACAGAGGCGTTGTGCATGCTGGAGCTACATCATGAGGCAGGTGAGGAACGAACACCCACAGGATTAGTGTGAAAGTTAAGACCAGTGGGAGTGATGGACCAGAGGAGTGTGTTTGAGTGGAAGCTCGTCTACGGTGTACAGTCGAGCCCCGGTTTTGCGAACGTCCCAGACCTCGAACAAATCGGAGTTCGAACGAAAATACGAGATTTTTTTTGCTTCCGATGTCGAACAAAAAATCGAAAGTCGAACCCCCGCGAGACGAGCCGAGAGGACCCGAGAAAACCCGACTGCGCGGCCCAGATGCCGACTGACTCCGTTCGTTGTTTGTTGTTACGCAGACGTGTTCACTGTTCTTAACGCAAAGAAAAGAAAAAGTAACTGTATTTTCGTTACTCGTTTTGAGTGTAAAGGGAGAGATTTTTACCTGTTATTTACCGTATCTGTAAACCAGGCTGGGGATGGACAGATACGGCCATACATTCCCCAGCCTAGCCTACTCTATTAATTCAGTTTATTTATTACATGTATATTATTTATTTATATTATTTATTTATACATTACCTACTCACTTATTTATGCAGTTTATGGTGTAAAATAATGAAAAAATGCTTAAAAAAGGCTTTTTTTTTAGTCTTTGAAGGGATTAAAATGTTTTCCATTATTTGTAATCTGAAAAATAGATTCAGAATTCGAACAAATCACTTCTCAAACCGCCTTCTGGGACGGATTGTGGCTGAAAACCGAGGTTTGACTGTATCTGTTTGGGGGTTATTGGCTCTAACATGCAAAACCGACCCCCCCCCACCCCTACCCACCCCCTCCCTCGCAGGCGGGGCTCTCGGGGCTCACCTTCTCTCTGCTGCAGCTGCTGCGGCTGCTGCGGCTGCTGGGCCACCAGCGTGGCCTGGTGGGGGAACGGCTGGCCCACCAGGCCGTAGGCGGCGGGGTAGGTGGCTGAGGGAGAGAAAGGAAACCGCCGTTAGTCCAAACAAGCCGGGGCGGAGGGGGGAGGGGGGGGGGCTTTTTCCCCCAAACCCCTCTGATTGGCATTCCCTGACTTATTCCCTTTGGACGTTCCGTAAAACGTCCCCGTCTGGAGCTGAGGTGGATGGATGCTTCAGGATGCTGAAGATCGTTGAAAAGGCGCCGCTGCGAGAGGTAGCCCCCCCCCCCCCCCCCCCCCCCCCCACCACCACCCCCCCACCCCCGGAGGCTCACCTGTGTAGTGCTGCATGCCCGTGTACGCCTGCTGCAGGGGGTCCAGGACTGGACTCTGGGCTGCAGGAAGAGGGAGACACAAGGTCGACGTCACCAAGAATAAAATGCTGGTTTGATGTTGTCATCGAGAGAGAGAGAGAGAGAGAGAGAGAGAGAGAGAGAGAGAGAGAGAGAGAGAGAGAGAGGGGAGAGAGAGGGAGAGAGAGCGGAACGCACCTTGGTAGGCGTGAACGCCGTTGGTGTACAGAGCTTCGGTCGCGGACTGGCCACTAGGGGGCGCCGGCACCGACGGGTAGCTGTTGACGGCGATGGGCGGGGGCAGGGCGGGGACGGGCGTGGCCGCGATGGAGGGTGGAGTGCTGGTACCTGCGCGCGAGAAGGTGTTCACAGCAAAACCCTGAGGCAGCCTCCTCTCGTCCAGCAGCCGTTCATTCGAGTGCGTTTTCATTTTCTTCATTTCATTCGTCGCTAAGAGGCTTTGACACAGATGCTAATTGCTCTAATGTGCTGGCGAGTCGCTTTTCGCTGAGACGGAGTGTTCTAGGTTGTGTACCAAAGAACCAAAAATATACCCTGTCAGGGTACCGCAGCGGGAAATAGGAAAAGAAACGTCAAACGGAACTCCTCGCGACAGAGTGGGGATTATTTTGGGGGGGGGTGAGTCATGCTTTCTGGAAAGAGACCCTGAGGATTAGTTTGTCACATCCATTTTTAACGCTGAGGAGCCACCTCATTCCGCTACGTTTCCGACAATATGTAAGAACGTCGCGAAGCTTAAGAGTCGAACCAGCGATCTGAATGTGCGGCGGGGCGAAGCGAAACGGGCGTCGAGCCTCAGGACGTCTAGTTTCACCGCGTCTTGGCGTTCAGAGACGGATTTGAGGAGCGTTCCAGCACCAGCGTCAACCTGGCTCTGCTATGGATCTACAGGTTATTCAGAGGGTGCAGGAAGTCCGGGTTTTGTTTTGATTTCTGAATAAAAGCCGATATCGCGGAGAACTTAATGGATGCGGCGCCCCGTCCTCGTTTTCAGGCGGAAATCGACCGGAGGCCGGACGCCGCCGCCCGCTCGTTACCTGAGGAGGGGGTGATGGATGCGATCGGCGTGGCGATGATGCTGCTGGGGTTGAGGGCGGCGAGCTGCTGCATCTGCACGGCCGCCACCGTGGCGACGGGGGAGAGGTAGGCCGACTGCGCCACCAGGGCCTGCTGCTGCATCAGCTGGAAGAGGGGGGAGGGGGGGTGAGGGGGGTGAGGGGGGTGAGAGTCAACCTTAAAGGACACATCTCTGCGGCACGCTCTACCAGGTTAACACGAAAAACCTCCCGTTTCAGAGTGTGTGTGTGTGCGTGTGTGTGTGTGTGTGCGTGTGTGTGTGTCTGTGTGTGTGTGTGTGTGTGTGTGCGTGTGTGTGTGTGTGTGTCTGTGTGTGTGTGTGTGTGCGTGTGTGTCTGTGTGTGTGTGTGTGTGTGTGTGTGTGTGTGTGTGTGTGTGTGTGTGTGTGTGTGTGTGTGTGTGTGTGTGTGTGTGTGTGTGTGTGTGTGTGTGTGTGTGTGGGGGGGGGGGCACGTTCACAAGCAGAGAAACGATGACACGTGTCACGCGTCTCAACACATGCAAATGGGCCAAATCAGAAACCATTTGCAGCAAATGGTCAATTAGCGCTGGCGAGGGCAGTAATCGAGCTTCACTCTGCAGCCTAAATCGCAATTTGCTCCCCTTCAAACGCCCCCCACACACACACACACACACACACCCCCACCGGAACATTTCTGACTGGTTATTAGCGTGTTTGTTGTGGTGCTCACGGCCTGCGTGTAGGCGTTGTAGGCCCCGAGGTGCAGGGTCATGGGGCTGATGACGCCGAGCTGGGAGGCCACCTGCTGCATCCGCCGCAGCGACCGCTCCTTCTCCGAGTCGGCGAACTTCACCACCAGGCTGGACGAGGCGCCCTGCGGGGAGGGGGGGTAACAACAACACTCATCTGTCATCGGGCTCCTGCATGAACAAGTGAGGGGGGGGCGCTGACCGCCACAACCATCACTGTTCTTATCATTGTCGGTTCTACTTTGGTTTTGTGTGTGTGTGTGTGTGTGTGTGTGTGTGTGTGTGTGTGTGTGTGGAGGCTGGATGTGATATGTGCTTCCGTGTGCTGGGAGGAGACAGGCTTCTAATCACAGGCGTGTGTTGAGTAAGTGGCTCGGAGCCCCAGTCAGATACAAGTGAGCCCCCCCCCAGTCAGTTACAAGTGAGCCCCCCCCCCCAGAAGTCCCAGTATAGTTGGCTCACTGGGGTTAAGGTGAGGGGCTGGGTAGTACATGATGTCTATGAAGGTCCTCACAAAAATAGATGTACACTTGTCTGTGTGTGAGTGAGTGTGTGTGCGAGTGTGTGTGTGTGTGTGTGTTATTGGATGAGTGGAAAAAAGAAGAGAACCGGTGACTATTAGCTGAGTCACCACGATGAGTGTCTAAATTACGGGATTTGGAGTGTCTACATTTGGAATTTTTGAGTGCATATGTGGCTGTGTGTGTGTGTGTGTGTGTGCGGGTATGTCTATGTCTGTGTGTGTGTGTGTGTGTGCAGGTACGTGTATGTCGTGTGTGTGTGTGTGTGTATGCTTGTGTTTGTGTGTGTGTGCTTGTGTTTGTGTGTGTTCTCCTGCTACATACTGAGACCTAAAAGCTTCATTCTACTATCAAAGTGAGGACATTTTGGGGAAGTGAAGACATTCTGTCTGGTCCTCACATCTTCCTGTTTGAAGGTCAAGAGGTGGTCTTAAGGTTGGAAGTTAAGGTTGAGGTTAGAACTGGGTTTAGGTTAGGTTTAGGGTGTGCGTGTTTGTGTGTGTGTGTGTGTGCATTCTCCTGCTACATACTGAGTACCAGAATCTGCATTCTACTATCAAAGTGAGGACGTTCTGTCTGGTCCTCACATCTTCCTGTTTGAAGGTCAAGAGGTGGTCTTAAGGTTGGAAGTTAAGGTTGAGGTTAGAGCAGGGTTTAAGTTAGGTTTAGGGTCAGAGGTCAGGGGGGTTAGTTGCAATGTTAGGATGAGGAGCTGGGTACGAAATGGGAGTCCTAAAGATAGAAGAACACAAGGATAGAAGACTGTGCGCGTGTGTGCAGGTGTGTGAGTGTGTTCACGTGTGCGTGCACGTGTGTGTGCTGTGGACTCACCGGGAGGGTACGGCTCCCGTGCAGAGCGTTGATGGCAGCCTGGGCCTCCGCGTTGCTCTGGTACTTTACAAATGCACAACCTACAAGAAACGACACACTCAAATATGGCCCCGTTCTCTCTCTCTCACGCACACACACACACGTCAGCGCGTGCTACGCAGCAACAACGTCCCTTTAAAAACACATTAGGAGCCGTTTTACATCTTGTGCTTCATCAGTTACGGTTGCATCATTAAACACGATCCACAAGACGTCCAGTGGCCCATCAATCAGCGTCCGTAACCCACCAAAGGCATCATTAGCCGTGACCCATAAAACCTAACGCTTCATTAGTCAAGCCTAATGCAGCGGCTGCTCCGCGCTCTTGCATCTATGTCTCAACTGTCACCTGGATTTGATTTGCATAATAAATAGATTTTTTTTCCGTGCGCGAGATAACGGTAATTTACCAGTAATGCAATTTTTGCGTAGGGCTTATTAAATGATTTTTTTTTTTTTTTTTAATTTTGGTCCAGGTAGGATTTGAAGATACCTTTGCTTGTACCGTCGGGGCCACGGAGCACCGTGCACTCCTCGATGCTTCCAAACGGCTCGAACATTTTCCTCACGTCGGCGTCAGTCTGTTGTTTTCCCAGCATGCCCACGAAGAGCTTCCTGTCTTCTAAGGGGAAGGAGATTGCCCAGACAGGCAGATAAATGACAAAAAAAATAGAGTAAATTGTGGATACTGTGAGTGACAGCAGAGCTTAAAGCGACGGCAGAGGGGAGGTGGTGTGTGTGTGTATGGGGGGTGGCTTCGGTGGAGCGGGCGCCTGCAGTACCGTGACGCACCGGCGGGGGGCGCCGGGCTGGAGCGCGCCACAGACAGGCAGCATCTGGCTGGTGACTCAAATGTTTGTCACCCTCGGTGCTGTCAGAGGAGCTGCTCCATCTGCGCCCGTCTGTGAGGGATCAGAGCGGCATCTCTGCACGCTTTAGCCCATTCACCACTAATCGCACATGTTACATTCCTCCGTGCGTGCGTGTGCGCCTTTTAGGCTTTTGTTTGTGGTTTTTTTTAAATATCTCTGCTGAAGTCTTCAGCCTCAATATTAGATGCTGGATTTTTTTTTTTGCACTGTTTGAGTGAAGGTGTGTCTTGACTTTCAACCAACAGACAATACTGTAAGGAGAAGAGGCTCTTGAAGATGGTTTTAAACAGGAGCTGTTGAATGTCAACAGCACAAATGACTTATAAACGACACGTGTGCGACTAAGACTCAAGCGAACATGTGATGGAGATAAGCCAGCATCTGGGAGGCTGTTTGGGGGGGGTGCTGAGGACGGGCGTCTCTTACCCCCTCTGCTCTCGCTGTCCGCCGGCTTGACTTGGATCGGGCGGTTCATCTGGAGACAGAGGAAGGGACACGCAGTCGGTCAGCCGCCAGGTGGGAGGTGGAAACGACCGTTTAGCGGCCTGAGCGCGCGGGTAATTACGTTTGCGACAATTAAATCTGTCGTGTGAATGTCAGAGTTGAACCTGCGTGCAGGCGGGGACAACCTTCAGCCCCGGCCTGCAGGCTCTAATCCGACGCTTATGTCTCTGGTTTCGAGTCTTCGCGGTCAGATCGGACGGAAATGACGTTTTTATTTTGTTTTACTGCGCTCTGGTTGTGACGCAGTCTCTCTTCTTTCGCGACCCCCCCCCCCTCACCACCACCACCCCCCCCCGTCTGCGAATATTCCTCTAATCTCGTCTCTATCACGTAAAACCAGGAAAGGCACACCCCCGCAGGACCGGGGAAGTGATGAGATTAAGCGCGCTCGCCAGCTAATCTGGATTACAGGAGCACACGGCACCAGAGTCATGTGAGATTCTGAGCCTTGTCGGGGGGGGGGGGGGGGGCGGGTTCCCAGGGTGGGGGGGGCAGAAAGAACGCAAATAAAGAGATTCTGAATGACAAAGAAAAGAGGGGAGGATTAGACGACCCATAATTCATCAGAATACAAATTGCAGAGATGCCCCCCCCCTTCATCTCGGTGATTCTGGTCCTCTCGGGGTTTCACAAAAGCTCCGTATGAAGCCGCACGTGCGTCAGCGTCGCCTTTTCAGACGCTGAAAAGAGGCATTGAGGGGGGGCCTGAATGAGGGGACAGACGCGAGAAGGGTGGGATTGAGAGGGGCTGGAGAGAGCATATGGAGGAAAGGGGGGAGGAGGGGGGGTGAGGGGGGGGTGAGGAGTCGAGGTGAGAGCAGCAGACTGACACTCTGTTAGCCGAGGCTTAATGGAGGTCTTCATTATGGAGCGGCTGACATTTCGGCCCGCCGCTGATCCCGTGTCGCCCATCGATCCGCTGTGATCGGTCACCGCGAGGCGCGATTGATCCTGCGCGCGCCAAGAGCGGCCGGTGGGCCCCCGCGCCTTCCGCCAACCGGGGGGGGGCACGGCTCAAACACCAGCAGCACCTGCCGCAGAGACCCCCCCACACACACACACACACACACACCCCCCGCAGGGAAGACCCCGACTGATTGCACCAATTAAAGGGATGGTGGAGACGGAGGGCCACGGCCTCCAAACGGCGTCCCGATCAATCAGCAGCGGGAGGACGGTCATTACCGCCGAGGACGTCACTCAAGCAGTTGCATTCATTATATATATTTAAACACACACACACACACACGCACACACACACGCAACACGTTCACATATGTGTTATTAAAGGATAAAACCTTTGCGTTTCCGCCTTGGTGCGCAAAACGGACGGATTACCCCACGGGGCTGTCTTGAGCCGATGTGGGCGGTGAAATAACGAGAGATGAAGTTAAAACATCAACAGAAGAGTCGAATGTGAACCATCGACGGCTCTCACACACACACACACACACACACACACACACACACACACACACACACTCTTCCCGGCTGCGTTCGAGGACGCGGGGTTGGATTAAGTTAGTGATGCAGCCCGGTGAAGGATGCTCTATTTCCTATATTTACCCTTTATTAAGTTTAGCGGGGGGGTCCCATGACGCCTCACACGCTGATTTGATACGCCATTCCACACGTTTATTGCTTCACGCCCTCGTGAGCGCGCTCCTGTCGTCGTCCGTCCGCCGGGGACGCGCTTGGAGGAGCAACAGCGGCGGTGCTCCGGTTCGGTCTGGCAACAGGAGACGATCTGGACGCGCGAACGGAAGGCGGACGGCGCCTCGGGTCGACCCCGGCGTGCGCTGCGAGGGGGTAAAAGCACACCTGGGCATCGGAGGCGCCACCTGGTGGCATTTGGGGACAAAAGAAACACGCGCTTTCGGAGTCACGCGAGCCTCCGAGTGCTCCCGTGCGGGGCTGCGGCTCCATTTTATTGATGGAGAAGGTGAGGGGTTCGTGACCGAGGGGTTGGCTCTGACCCCCCCTGGGGCAAAGGCCCCAGCGCCCACCCCAGCGCCCACCCCAGCGCTGACCCCGTTTCCTGCGGTTTAACCGCGTTAAGGGAGAGATACGCGCGCCCCGCGGCCGACCGGCAGATGCTCGGGAGGGAAAACGAGGCCGGAGAGGAGGAGGAGGAGGAGGAGGAGAAAGAGGAGGAGGAGAAAGAGGAGGGGGAGGAGGAGGAGGAGGAGGAGGAGAAGAAAGAGGAGGGGGAGGAGAAAGAGGAGGGGGAGAAAGAGGAGGAGGAGAAAGAGGAGGAGGAGGAGGAGGAGGGGGAGGAGAAAGAGGAGGGGGAGAAAGAGGAGGGGGAGGAGGAGGGGGAGGAGGAGGAGGAGGGGGAGGAGAAAGAGGAGGGGGAGAAAGAGGAGGAGGAGAAAGAGGAGGGGGAGAAAGAGGAGGAGGAGAAAGAGGAGGGGGAGGAGGAGGAGGAGGGAGAGGAGAAAGAGGAGGAGGAGGAGAAAGAGGAGGAGGAAGAGAAAGAGGAGGAGGGGGAGGAGGAGAAAGAGGAGGGGGAGGAGGAGGAGGAGAAAGAGGAGGAGGTGGAGGAGGAGAAAGAGGAGGAAGAGAAAGAGGAGGAGGTGGAGGCCGCCAGGGCTGTAGCACTACACGCGGGCACGGCAACAGGCCGCCGTCGCCAAGGCAACCCCCTGCCGCGCGAGCCAGCCGCCTGCATCAGGTAAACAAGGCCGACCTGGATAACCCGCAAAGGGAGGGGAGGGGGGAGGGCAAAGGGCGCTCCTGGGTCGAGGGATGGAGGGATTAGAAGAGGAGGGAGGGAGGGGGGAGGCGGGGGGAGGATCCGGGGCGGGGGGGTGGGGAGGGAGGGGGGGATGGTGATGGAGGGAGCATGATGGAGGGAGGGGGGGATGGTGATGGAGGGAGCGTGATGGAGGGAGCGCCTGTTGAATGTGACTCACAAGCGCCATAAACTAACACACGCCGCTTCTCCTCCTCCTCTTCCTCCTCCTCCTTCTCTTTCTCCTTCACCACCTCCTCTTCCTCCTTCTTCTCCTCCTCTCTCTCCTCCTTCTCTTTCTCCTCCTCCTCTTTCTCCTCCTCCTCCTCTTTCTCCTCCTCCTCTCTCTCCTCTTTCTCCTCCTCCTCTTTCTCCTCCTCCTCTCTCTCCTCTTCCTCTCTCTCCTCTTTCTCCTCCTCCTCCTCTTTCTCCTCCTCCTCTTCCTCCTCTTTCTCCTCCTCCTCTTTCTCCTCCTCCTCTCTCTCCTCTCTCTCTCTCCTCCTCCTCCTCTCTCTCCTCCTCCTCTCTCCTCCTCCTCCTCTCTCTCCTCCTCCTCTCTCCTCCTCTCTCTCCTCTCTCTCCTCCTCCTCTCTCTCCTCCTCCTCCTCTCTCCTCCTCCTCTTCCTCCTCCTCCTCCTCCTCCTCTCTCTCCTCCTCCTCTCTCTCCTCCTCTCTCTCCTCTCTCTCCTCCTCCTCTCTCTCCTCTCTCTTTCTCCTCCTCCTCCTCCTCTCTCTCCTCTCTCTCTCTCTCTCCCTCCTCCTCTCTCTCCTCTCTCCTCCTCCTCTCTCTCCTCCTCTTCTCGTGTGTACAAACACACGGGCCTGGTCATCGTTTCTCCACC